>PVJN01055847.1:0-12957 GCA_004026805.1 Lasiurus borealis | reverse complement strand
CAATTTCCCACACAGCATGCTTTCAGCCACATTATAGCTGCTGTCTTTTTGTTCAGAGCAGCCCTGATGAGCTGCTTGACTATTTGCTCTAGAACAACTTATCTGACTATAACATAACAATATAAGCAATTTTCTTGACAAGTTCTAATGTTCTTTCTCAACAAGAAAAAATAAAAAACCAACATAGAGCTGCCTTAGATTATCAGCTTGAAGCTGTTCATTTCCAAATGAAGAAAGTGAGGCCTGTTCAGCAAAACCACTCTGACAGGATCATTCAGCAAAGTGGGGAGCATTGGGAATGCACTAACACACCTGACACACTGAGCCAGGGAGTACTCTTTCTGGTCTCCTGGGCTGCTCTGCCGGGGTTACCACCCCATTTGCCCCCTGCCCGCCCCCTATTAATACGGTATTCGTTCTGAGGATCAGTGAAGTTGTTGGCCCCTATCCCTCAGAGACATAAAGGCTTACAATGAGATTTCCTAGGATAGAAATGATTTCTTACAGCATCAGGGTGGTCTTCAGCTTTCAGCCCAGCATTATGATTTTGATTGCTGGTTTCCACCAATCTGTTGGTTAAATTGTCTCTGGATTTAATTCCTGCCTTCAAAAATGTGAAGCTCTCTGTAATTCTGTCTATAAATCTCTCTATACTAGTACTTACAGAAGTAGCTCTCTTTATAAAATTGCCTTGGTAAATACTTAACTACTTCTTTGAGATCAAAATGTGTCTCTAATACTATGGAGGCCAAGGAGTACTGTAATTTTGTTTATTTATACTTATAAAAACACTGAATATGTGTAATTTGGGAAGACTATATATCCCTAGGTAGTAAAATTATTTGTGATTGCTTTAGGCAGTAAGAACAGTTTAAACTTTTAGAGATAAACCGAGTTTTTGAAATTTTAGAAAAGGTAGCTAATGTCAAGGTCATTTTTCATGTCTATGATTTTCTATCTACTTAAATGATATATTTTGTCCTCTGAGATGGATAGAGTAGAAAAAAAAATCATTGAATATCCAGAAAGGTTATATAATGATTATGCCAAATTAAATCAACATTATCATTATATAAAACTAAAAAAAACATCTAATGTTTTATATCATATTATGAGTCTTAATGCACATTTTTTAAAGTTGATTAAATAGGAGAACATTGGTGAAAATCATCCTTCCAAGAGAATTTCCAAAGACAATTGGTCTTTATCTTTCAAATTAAAAATACAATGTTACTTTTACTCCATTTATTAGCCTTAATAAATAATGTTATTTTCTTTTAACATAATTTAATAGTAATTTCTAAAATCTAAATTAATAAATTATTGGAATGCTTTTAATTGATAAAAAAGAAGAAAATAACATTTTTCTTGGAATCTATATCCTCTGAATTGCCTAATAGTTTCAAAAACAAAAATCCAACAAAACAATACATTCTTCTCCAGTGCACATGGGTCATTTTCAAAGATAGACCATATATTAGGTCATAGGAAAAGTATCTTCAAATTTAAGAAGATAGAAATCATATCAGGAATTTTCTCAGACCACAATGGTATAAAACTGGAAATCAACCACAATAAAAACAATATAAAGAAATCAAACACATGGAGACTAAACAGCATGCTATTAAACAATGACTGGGTAACCAGAGAGATCAAGGAAGAAATAAAAAACATCATGGCAACAAATGACAATGAAAACACAACAATACAAAATTTATGGGACACAGTGAAAGCAGTCTTGAGAGGGAAGTTCATAGCTCTACAAGCCTACTGGAAAAAAAACAGGAAACAATAGTAATAAATCACCTAACCCTACAACTCACAGAGCTAGAAAGAGAGCAACAAGAAAATCCCAGTGTAAGCAGAAGGAAGGAAATAGTAAAGATCAGAGCAGAGATGAACAACATGAAGACCAAAGAAACAATTCAAAAGATCAACAAAACCAAGAGCTGGTTCTTTGAAAGGAAAAAAATATATATTGATGGACCTCTAGCCAGGCTCACCAGGAAGCAAAGAGAGAAGACCCAAATAAACAAAATCAGAAATGAAAGAGGAGAAATAACAACAGCCCCCGCAGAAATACAAAGAATTGTTAAAAAATACGATGAACTTCTCTATTCCAACAAATTGGACAACCTGCAGGAAATGGACCTATTCCTAGAAAATATAACCTTCCAAAACTCAATCAGGAAGAATCTAAACATCTCAATAGTCCAATAAGTATGGAAGAAATTGAAAAAGTCATCAAAAAGCTTCCAGCAAAAAAAAGCCCTGGACCAGATGGCTACACAGGAGAGTTTTACCAAACATTCAAGGAAGAATTAAAACCTATCCTCCTCAGACTATTCCAAAATATTCAAGAAGAAGGAACACTTCCAAACACCTTCTATGAAGCCAGGATCATCCTAATACCAAAACCAGGTAAAGACAACACAATGAAAGAGAATTACAGGCCAATATCTCTCATGAACATAGATGCCAAAATCCTCAACAAAATTTTAGCAAATCAGATCCATCAGCACATCAGAAAGATCATGCATCATGACAAAGTAAGATTTATCCCAGGAATGCAAGGATGGTATAATATCTGCAAATCAAGAAACATGATACATCACATAAACAAATTGAGAGATAAAAATCACAGTCATATCAATTGATGCAGAAAAAGCATTTGACAAAATCCAACACCCTTTCTTTTTTTTTAAATTAAATCTTTATTATTCAGATTATTACATTTGTTTCTCTTTTTTCTCCTCCATAGTACCCCTCCACCCAGCTCCCACCCCTCCCTCTGCCCTTAGCTCCCTCCCATTGATCTCATCCATAGGTGTATGATTTTTGTCCAATCTCTCCCTGTACACCCCTCACCTTTTTCCCCCTGAGAATTATCAGTCCACTCCCTTTCTGTGATCCTGATTCTATTATATTCACCAGTTTATTCTGTTGATCAAATTTTTAATTCACTTAATTTTTAGATTCATTTGTTGATAGATATGTATTTGTTGCTCATAATTTTTTTGGCTTTTACCTTTTTCTTCTTCCTCTTCTAAAAGAGTACCCTTCAGCATTTCATATAATACTGGTTTGGAGTTGATGAACTCCTTTAGCTTTTTCTTATCTGTGAAGCTCTTTATCTGCCCTTCAATTCTGAATGTTAACTTTGCTGGATAGATTATTATTGGTTGTAGGTTCTTGCTATTCATCACGTTGAATATTTCTTGCCACTCCCGTCTGGCCTGCATCGTTTCTGTTGAGAAATCAGCTGACAGTCGTATGGGTGCTTCCTTGTAGGTAATAAACTGTTTTTCTCTTGCTGCTTTTAATATTCTCTCTTTGTCTTTTGCTCTTGGTATTTTAATTATTATGTGTCTTGGTGTAGTCCTCTTTGGATTCCCTCTATATGGGGTTCTGTATGCTTCCTGGACTTGCAAGTCTATTTCTTTTACCAGATGTGGGAAGTTTTCCCAACACTCTTTCTTGATAAAAACTCTCAGCAAAGTGGGAATAGAAGGATCATACCTCAACATCATAAAAGCCATATATCATAAACCCACAGCTAACATCATACTCAATGGGAAAAAACTAAAACCATTTCTTCTAAGAACAGGAACAAGACAGGGATGCCCACTCTCACCACTCCAGTTCAACATAGTACTGGAAGTATTAGCCATTGCAATTAGACAAGAAGAAGTAATAAAAGGCATCCAAATTGGAAAAGAAGAAGTAAAACTGTCCTTATTTGCAGATGACATGATACTGTACATAAAAAACCCAAAGGACTCCACCCAAAAACTAATAGACTTAATAAATGAATTTGGCAATGTAGCAGGATACAAAATTAATGCCAAGAAATCTGTGGCATTTATATACACTAATAGTGAAATCACAGAAAGAGAGACTAAAAAAGAATCTCATTTACCAACACACCAAAAAAATTAAGATACCTAGAAATAAACCTAATTAAGGAGGTAAAAGACCTATACGTAGAATACAGAAAGACATAAACAAATGGAAGAGCATACCATGCTCATGGATTGGGAGAATCAACCTCATTAAAATGTCCATACTACCCAAAGCAATCTATAGATCCATTGCACTACCCATTAAAATACCAACAACATATTTCACAGAGCTAGAAAGAACTCTTCAAAGATTCATCTGGAACAAAAAAAGATGGAGAATAGCCACAACAATTCTGAGAAAGAAGAATAAAGTAGGTGGGATCTCAATACCAAATTTCAAGCTATATTACAAAGCAACTGTTCTCAAAACAGCCCTGTACTGGCACAAGAACAGACATATAGACCAATGGAATAGAATAGAGAATCCAGATATCCACCCAAACCACTATGTTCAATTAATATTTGACAAATGAGGCATGAACATACAATGGAGTCAAGACAGACTCTTCAAGAAATGGTATTGGGAAAATTGGGTAGATACATGCAAACAAATGCAACTAGACCATGGACTTACACCATATACAAAAATAAAGTCCAAATGAAAACAGGACTTAAACATAAGACAGGAAACCATAAAAATACTACAGTTATTCACAGGCAGTACAATCTCAGACATATGCTGAAAGAACTTCTTCACTGATACTGCTCCAAGGGCAATGGAAGCTAAAGAAAAAATAAACAAATGGAACTACATCAAAATAAAAAGCTTTTGCACAGCAAAAGAAACCATCAACAAAACAACAACAAAGCCCAATATATGGGAGAACATATTTGCAAATGTTAGCACCGATAAAGGTTTAATTTCCAACATCTACAGCCAACTTATACAACTTAATAAAAGGAAGATAAATGATCCAATAAAAAAAATGGAAAATGGACCTAAATAAAATATTTTCAAAAGACGACAGAAGGAAGGCCAAGAGACACATGAAAACATGTTCAAAGTCGCTAATCATCCGAGAGATGCAAATCAAAACGACAATGTGATACCATCTCACACCTGTGAGAATTGCAATCATTAAAAAATCAACAAATGACAAGCGTTGGTGAGGATGCGGAGAAAAAGAAACTCTTGTGCACTGTTGGTGGGAATGCAAACTGGTGCAGCCACAGTAGAAAACATTATGGAGTTTCTTCAAAAAACTAGAAACGGAACTCCCATTTGATCCAGCAATCCCACTCTTAGGAATATATCCTAAGAAATTAGGAACACCAATCAGAAAGCATTTATGCACCCCTATGTTCATAGCAGCACAATATGCAATAGCTACCATTTGGAAACAGCCTAGGTGCCCATCAGCAGATGAGTGGATCAGAAAACTATAGTACATTTACACAATGGAATTCTATGTTACCATAAAAAAGAAGGAAGTCTCACAGTTTGTAGCAACCTGGATGGAACTGGAGAGCCTTATGCTAAGTGAAATAAGCCATTCAGTGAAGGAGAAACACCACATGATCTCACTCATTTGTGGATAATAAACAACATTATAAACTGATGAACAGATGGATAAATACAGAGGCAGTAAAGCATCAAAAAGACTGTCAAATTACGGCAGGAAGGTTAAGGTGAGGTGGGGTAGATAAGAGATCAACCAAATGACTTGTATGCATGCATATAAGCATAATCAATGAACACAAGATACTGGAGGGTTAGGGTATGCCTGGGAAGGGGGGGCAATGGGAAGATATGTATACATGTAACACATTAATTAAAAAATTATTAAAAAATCCAACAAAACATTTGTTACCTGGCAATCTTATATAATAAAGTGGTAATATACAAATTGACCAACACACAAGATGGCCACCCCATGTGGTCAAAGATGGCCACTTCTGTGTGGACAGAATGGGAAAACAGTTGTGAATCAGGCCAGCAGGGGAGGGCATTTCGGGGCAATTGGGCCAGCACGGGAACAGTTAGGCATTGATCAGGCTGGTGTGGGAGTAGTTAGGAGGTGATCAGGCTGGCAGGCAGAAGTGGTTAGGGTCAATCAGGCAGGCAGGCAGGTGAGCAGTTGGAAGCCAGTCCTGGATTGTGAGAGAGATGTCCAACTACCTGTTTAGGCCCAATCTCACCGGGCACTCGGACATCCCTTGAGGGGTCCCAGATTGGAGAGGGTGCCAGCTGGGTTGAGGGACACCACCTCCCCCCATGCATGAATTTTGTGCACTGGGCCTCCAATAGTAAGATAATATTACTGGCTAATGAGTAAAATAAAAAAGTGATGTGAACTAAAAGGGTAAGAAATGTCTGTGCTGACACTGTCTATGATGGACAGTTTCCTACACCTGCTTATATCTTGTTATTCACTCGAGAGACTAATCTTAGTCACCATCTTTCCATAAACATTTCCAAAGGTTCATTTAGATTTAAAGGTATCAACAAGTTCAGTTAGTTAGATATTGAACTCTGGTTCTATTATTTACAAGCACCAAAAAGCTAGTAAAATACTGGACATGTGGCCCAAAGAATCTTTTTGAATAACTTATGGAAGGATTTTTTAAATATACTTTAAAAATTGATTTCAGAGGGGAAGGGCAAGGGGGAGAGATATAGAAACATTAATGTTGAAAGAGAATCATTGATCGTCTGTTTCTGCACACCCCAGAGGATGAATGAGCCTGCAAACCGAGCATGTGTCCTGACTGGAAATCAAACCTTGACCTCCTAGTTCAGAGGTTGATGCTCAACCACTGAGCTGCTCTGGCCCCTCTGTGGGATTTTTATTGAAATAACTTGGTTTAAAAACAGATATAGGGCCTACTTTCAAGTTATCTGTTGAATGTTTACATAACCAGCAAAAGATTATTACCTGAGTAATCTTTTTCAATAGCCTAAACTTGCTAAGACCAAGTTCATTCACAGCCCATTCCCTGATATAATTTGGCAGAATGATCTTTTTCTCAGTGAGTTTTGATGCTAAGATAGCTGTGAACCTCCTACTAGCCACACTGTGCTAACTTGCATATTTTAGAAAACATGGCAGGTGTTCCATAAGACCAGTTGAATCAGGAGACTGTGATCCAATGGTGAGACATGCCTAAAAAGTTGGTAAAATTATACCTATTTTGTAGGGTGTTTAAATGATAAAATATTTTAATAAGCCCTCCAAAATATCTGATATCTATGCATTTTGGGGGGCTTATTAAAGCCTCTAGGCCCACAGAATATTGAGGTAAGGGCCCTGGAGACAATTCTTAACAAGAAATGGATGAGACTTTTTGTTTTTGGCCCAGCATGTTTTTGTGTTGCTTGGCCAGCATTTGAGAACTAATTCTAGAATTTTATAAAGCACCTGGCATTCTACCTGGTATATAAATGTTTGCTACTGATGCTACTTTTATTGCTATTCTTTATGATTATTCATTTCAATAAAGAAAAGAATAGTCCAGCCTTTAGAATTGCCCTGAAAATATAATGAGCTGCCTTTGAAGATGATGACATCACTGTAATAAAACTTGAATATGGATGAGTCTATAACTTAGTGGTTAAAGAGCACATTCTCTGGAGAAAGACTGCCTAAGTTTGAATACTAATATTTCCACTAACTAGTTTTCTCTTCTCGGTAAGTAATAATGATACGTTGACTCATCTGTTAAGTTAGAGATAATGAATAATATCTATTTCCATAATGTAGTTGTGAAAGTGACCATATCTCAAAGTATATTCTAAATCATTGTTGTGTCATAATATATTTTGGGGCTCTTTTTTTCTTTCTTAGTGGTATACAACATAATAATGGCTTCTTACAATTAACAGAAGTTTAGATTTAATGAAATATGGTAAACTATTTAACCCATGGAAATGCTAATAACAGTGTCTGACACACCACAAGTCCTCAAGAGAGTAACTATTATTTATTTGTTTCATTTTTTTCAAGGGAGGAATTATGTTTCATGTGTATCTCCAGATTTGATAATATACACCTCCTTCGAGTTTAATTTGAAACCTTCCTTGTGCCTCACTAAGCACAATTATTTTCAGAATTGAATATTGTCTATGTTTTTCACATGAGACTTCGGATTTCTCTTTCTTTTTAATTTCCATCTCAATTTAGAGCAGTACTCTAGGCTCCTTGCCAGATGGATAACTGTATAGAAGGGTTCTCCATGATTCCTGCATTATTTGGAATGGATCATGGCAGTTTTACTTGATACTCTCAGTCCTAGACATTCATGTATAAATACCATTTCATTCAAATTCTTACATGGACAGGAAAGGGGGAAAATGTTAGAGGCTCAAGGTAATTTGGATACACATGATTTCAGTTTGAGAGGAGTTGTTATCCTCAAAATGATATTAAGAAAACTCATCATCCTAAGTAGAATGCTGACCAAAGGTAGTTTCACAGCCGAATGGTATCTAAAGTACCTCTTTTAATTTATCTCAGTTAGAACTGACAAGGCTAATGACTGGTTTAGTTATTTTTGGAATATTCCAGTTAATATAAAATATATACTTGACCAACTTCCAAAAGAATACGTGAGGTGCATGATAATAAAAGGTAAGACGCTATTGAATCAAAGAGCTCAGAATCTGCCTGAATGAAGTAGAGGGTATACTAGTAAATTTTTTAGGCACTTTTGTGAAAGATTGTGTAGCTTATGCAATAAGTATAGACCTGGCCAGTGTACTTATACATTGAAGGTCATGGGGTTAAATTCTGGGCCAAGGGCACATACTTGGGTTGAAAGTTCAAGCCCCTGCTCCAGTCAGGGCACATGCAGGAGGTAACCAATCAATGTGTCTCTCTCATATCAATGTTTCTCTTTTTCCTCTCTCCTTTTCTTTCCCTGCCTCACTCTCTCTCTAAAAATCAATGGGGAAAATATCCTTGAGTGAGGATTAACAACAACAACAAAATCAAGTGTACATGGTTTTGTAATCTCATTTATCAAATACAGAATTATATCAATTTTATTTACAGAGAAAAAAATCTTTGAAACTAATTTAAGCAACTTTTACGTTGATTTCTGATCATTGAGAGATATACTGTACATTATATACTGCAAGTATTTCCAAATAATATACTGGTTAACTTCCATGATAATGAATATATTATTACCAAATTCATTTATGTTGCTCTCATTAACCTGGAAGTTGCAGAACCTTCTCTGATATAATCACAACATGCAGTGACCAATCTTTCAAACTGGAGCAATTCTGAGAGTGAAAGCAGCACTGTTGACAATTGTGCCAGAACAAGAGGAGAGAAACAAGACTATCATGGTGAAGACTGCAGTATGTTCCACACTATCCTGTTCAGACTTACACTGATAGGAAGTTTTTAAGAGTAAAGTGTTATAGAGATAAGGATTTTGCATAAAATAAAGCAGGGATAAAGTGTAGACAATCAAACTAGCAAGGTATTATGTAAGTTTCAGGAAGGGATCTAGGCAGTCGCTGCAGCTGGGACGGCCTACTCTTGCACTAATTCCATGCATAGAGCCTCTAGTACTCTTATAAACAGACTAAAAATACCAAGTCTAGGGTGAGCATTTTGGGTAAACCTTTAGTAAAATGAATATTATATTACAAACTAGCTATACTGTTTTTTTTAACTGATGTCTCTGCCCAAAGTTAGCATGATTCCCTGTTATCTTAATGGGTGTGGATTAGGATCAGGGACCTTGACATCATGACTAGTATCTTGTTGGATTTCTAAGTTCACCTATATAAGATCTCAGGAGAATTGGAAGTGTCTCTTTTATTGAAGAGTAAGGAGATCATCCACTTAGTGTTGAGGTTATTTTCAAAGGTTCTCTGATACCAGAGGCTTAGAAATGAAAGGCTGCTGTATGTGTTTTGATGTGTCCAAACAAAATTAGAGACATTTCCCGTACTTGGATGAAAATGTCAGCTGATAATATGAAAAGGTAGAGTGCACAGGTCACATCTCAGAAAGTCTGATGAAAATATCATCCAGGAGATGGCTGGTAATTGGATACCAGAAATGATATAACAAAGTCTCTGCCCTCTGAAGAAATGCAGGCATGAGTCTGTGAAATATGTAAGCACTATTCAGAGTGAGTCACACCATGGTCTATTTGGGGCCACACATAGAAGCCCATTGGTATGACTGAGTTGCTACTACTGTCTGAGTTTCTGCCTTGCAGTAACTGAAAGGAGATGAATACTTCTCTCCAGCTGTCCAGACACCATTTACCTATCTATAGTTCTAAGTAGATTGTGATTACCTGTAAGCAGGTTATCTCTGGCTTTAAGATTTAAAGGACATATTGAGGCCGGATGGTATCCAGGATGCAGATGCAGTTTGACTGGCCAGCCACATTAGCGCTGGCATTTAAAAATAGAATAATTTCACACACAAATATTGATTTCTAATTCTCTGAATAATTGCAAGCTCCTATAATACTGGCTCCACATTGCATCTTGGTAGCAATCACTACAACCCCTTATCGCATGGATCCCTTGTAGGGGAAAGTGCTCTCAGCTCACCACAAGCCTTTCTTCAATGCTGAATTGTGGTATCTACTATTTAATTATAGTATGTCTGCTTAGCCTTTCTAAACATTTGGCTTTGTAACTCTGATCTAGACCAATGAGAATTCAGCATGGCTTAATGAAAGGTTCAAAGGCTTGAGAAACACAGGGAGATGTTGAGATTTTTTCTATACCACTTATTAGTTGTATAGCTTTGAACAAATTACTTCTTCGAGTCTCAGTTTACATATTTGTAAGATGAAAGGACTGATGCCTACTTCGCAAGATTGTTTTAAGGATTCAAGAAAATATATAGTAAAAATATTTTAAGAAAATTAATATATATTATGTAAATATATAAATTGCCATATTGCCTGTTGTACAGAATAATAAATAAGTGCTAGTTATTATTTGGTTCTTTCTACATTGTTATTTAATAGAATAAATTACTTCATTAAGACTTCTCTTTTATAACATTAAAAAAAACTCTAAAATAAAAATAATTGTGCATTAGATATGGTAACATTTGCATTCCAGCGGCCACTGTTATATTTCGCATCTTCTCACAATTAGATTGTACTTATAGGTTATTTTGTTGTTTTTTTCTTACATTTCCTTTAAATTATAGATTCCTTTACTTTTGAGTTTATTTTTTATATTTAATTGAAGAAATATAATAATATAGAAACATAATTTATGGTATATACAATTTTTCTCTGTTATACTATTTAAAAATATTTTTGTGTTTCCATTGTACTGTATGTATGTGTATGAGGGAGGAGGGGAGAAGGAGATAAATGGTGAGATAATGTGAAGATGTTTGTGGATGGCCACACAAGAAGGAAGTAGGGAGTCAGGAAGGGCTATCAGTCTCACTGACATTTCCCTGATCTATCCCACCACTCCAACAAGCTGCTTTGCTATCACATGCATCTCTTGCATGATCAGAGTCTTTCCCTTGGCTTGTTAAAAACTGCTTTCATCCCAGTGAGCTCTCTTTGGAGGGTAGCACTTTTTTTTTCTCAATCCTCAACCGAGGACATGCTTAGAGGGAAGAAGAAAGATCAATCAGCTGCCCTTTGCACATACCACAATTGGGGATGAACCCACAACCTAGGTGTGTGCCCTGACTGGGAATCAAACCAGCAACAGGACAACACGCAACTGACAGAGTTACTCCAGTGGGGCATGGTAGCATTTCTTGAAAACCCTTTCTGTATATTTTGAGCGGTTAATAAGATCCTTTCCATTTTTGCTCATAAAGGAAAGTAGAAGTTTCTTTTCCTGTTTTACCCCCTCACAAAATCCACTGACTGCCTTCCCTTCCATCTGGGATGCTGGGGCTATGGGCCTAGATATTTCTTCTAATACCTTCAACCCCTAAGTAAGGAAGCTCTGGAATTAATAATCAGATAGAAGAGGCTGTCTTGTGGGAATACCTATCTGATGGAAAGAGCAGAGCACTTGATAAAGTACACAGAAAGAGAGAACCCATTTCCTAACTGGCCAGGACAGAGACAGTAATAGAGGCAAGATGGGCAACACATAAATGAGAGAGCTTTTATCTAGATGCTCACATAAAGCCCACAGAAATAAACAATGACAATGTGGTTTTTCTCATTAGTTGGAAGGCTTCTAAAAATGGTACTTTAAGAGGAGGAGAAGATCTATCTTTATCTCTTTTCATTATAGGTATTCCATCGCTGCCCTATTTATACCATGGGCTTTTTATAGCTTATGCATCTTTTATAATTATTTTTCAGAAAGGGTTTCATGGCTGTATTAGATTGTCGAATGCTTGTTAAATCTTTATTGAATTCTTATTATGCAATTAATCTGTGAGGCTTGGAACTGTACTTCAAGGAGCTTTATTTCATAAATAAATGGATGTAGGTGTACTTCATCAGCATGGTCACCATGGAAGGCTCTCAGATGCTCAGCAAGAGGAACTCAACAACTATTTTCACTAATTATAAAGTTTGTAGACCTTTTATTCTGAGATTCGTTGACAAAAATATTTGTATACAATGAAAACACTTCTGGGGGAAAATATGAAACCCTGAAATATATTGCAATGTTTTATAATAGACTATTTAGAAGAGACTTTATCTTATTGAAAAGCAATACAGAAAGATAGAAAATATAAAACATACTCAGTATTTCTGTCTATTCTTTACTTATTGTTTTGATATAAGGAAATATGTTCTAAAAGATCTTTATGTGTTTATACATGAAGGAAAAAAAAATCTCCCAAATGCAATATCTGAATCTTATATATGTGCAAATTAGAAATGTCTACTGTACTGATCTTGAGATTATAGAGAGCAGATAGGAGCTTCTCTGAAATGACAAATCATTTTCATTTCTTTAAAACTCCTATCAAAGCAGCTATAGCTAAAATGCACCTTAGTGTAGGTTATCTAATTTCTGCAGAAAGGTCTGAACCTTTGGTAGAACAGAACCATTGAGTTGAAGCAGTTCCCACTGTCTGCATAATGGGGCTTACAAAGAAGTTTCATAATAAATATTTCAGAAAAAAGTAAGCGA
>PVJN01055846.1:0-12957 GCA_004026805.1 Lasiurus borealis | reverse complement strand
GTTTAAAAGAAATATAGTAATGAAGTTTATTCATTTTAGACATTGTGATTTTTATATCTTCCACATTTTTATAATCCAACTCTTGGATAAAATAATATTTTGAGGGTTTTTTCTATCATCTTCCAATTTCAATAACAAAGGTCTAAAATATAGAGAACAATAGCCCTAGCCATTTTGGCTCAGTGGATACAGTGTAAGCCTGTGTACAGAAGGGTCCTGGGTCTGATTCTGTTCAAAGGCAGGTGCCTCAGTTGCAGCTTGATCCCTGGCCCTGATCAGGGCATGTGAAGGAAGCAAACAATTGATGTTGTCTCTCTCACATCAAGTTTCTCTCTCTGTCTCTCATACTCCCTCCCACTCTCTCTGAAAATCAATGGAAAAAATGTTCTCAGGTAATGATTAACATGAACAAAAACAACAGCAAAATAAAATAAAATAAACTATAGAGAAAAATAAATATATTTAACATGATTATAATTTTTGTGGAATGTACTGAAATCTACATAATATTTATCTTCAAATTTTTTAAATCTACTAGTTTTAACTTTCTGCACTTATCTCTTCTTACTTCAGGAAATACTCAGAAAATGATGCATCATGAATTGTGTTTTTCCTTAGGTGAGGTGTGATTTATCCCATTACAATAATTGGCTTCATAGAATAAAATAGAAGTATAATTAAAGTCATGCTTATATCCAGAAATCCTATAGCTACAAAATAAAACATGGAAACAGTTACCCAATAATTTGGCATGAATATCCAAATAGTATTCTTCTTCAAGATAGACTCAGTATTTAGAAACATGTTGTATCTTCTAACATATCATTTTCATGTGGAGCATCTTGGGATAAAAGATAAATAAAAAATATCTACAATTTAATAATCAATTTCTTGTATCATTGAAGATAAAAAAATCAAAATAATTTTAAAAATTGTTGAATGCATAGTATAATTCAGTGGCTAAGAGCAGGGTTCAAAATCAATAATCTACATGGAGTTATGGCTTTTACCTACTTCTCCCTGAATAAATTACATATGCACATGAGTTTATTTTCTACAAATGAGGTGATAGTAAAAACCCAAGACATATGTTTCAATGTTTCAAGTCCTTTGAAAGAGAGTATCCATGTTGTCATTTATAAATTCAGTTTAATTTTGCCAAAATGATCCCATAACTATCTTTACTAGAAATTTCTAACTTATTTATTTTATATGTGAAATATATATTACGTTGGTGTGTCCATATACATATTTCTATGCCTTCAGGTACATGGAAGTGGAAGAAATTACTTTTGCCTTTTATTTCTTACTAGAGGCCAGATGCATGAAATTTGTGGATTGGGGGTGAGTGTGTATCCCTCAGCCCAGCCTGCACCCTTTCCAACCTGGGACCCCTCTCATAATCCAGGACTGCTAACTTCCAACTGCTTGTCTGCCTGACTGATTGCCCCTAACTGCTTCTGCCTGCCAGCCTGAGCACCCCTTAATCGCCCTCCCCTGCAGGTCTGGTCTTCCCAACTGCCTTCCCTTCCAGGCCTGGTCTCCCCCAACTGCCCTTCTCTGTAGGCCTGGTCCCCACCTCCAACTGTCCTCCCCTGCAGGCCTGGTTGCCCCCAACTGCTTGCTCCTGCAGGCCTGCTCCCCCCACAACTGCCCTTCTCTGCTGGCCTGTCACCCCTAACTGTCCTTCCCTGCAGGCCTGATTGCCCTCAATTGCCCTCCCTTATAGGCCTGGTCCCTACCTACGAACTGCCCTCCACTACCGGCCTGTTCACCCACAACTGCTCTCCCCTGTCAGTCTTCTTGTGGCAGCCATCTTGAGTCTACATGGGGGCGGCCACCTTTGACCACATGGGGCAGCCATTTTGTGTGTTGGAGTGATGGTCAATTTGCACATTACTCTTTTGTAAGATAGGGTTTTTTAGTATGTTTTTATTAAGATAATCTCATAAATCTTATGCTATCCCTGAGACTAGAACTTTTTTTCTCTCTCTCTTTCCAGGGCAGAGTCCTATAGGATGTTTATTGAACCTAGCAGATGATCACAGAAAAGTATTAACAATGGGCTTATATGGATTAATAAAGCTCTAGCCATGGGAGCACTTACCTGCCAGTAGCATTTCTAGAGCTAGGGATAAATGGTTTTACCAATTCTCTATCATCTCTTAAAGTACTAATAAAACGTGGTAGTTTGAAGAAAAAAGGAGGACATACTACTTTATACCAGGTAATTTCTGAGAATTTCCAAAGTATATTTTATGGCAGTTTTCTCTATAGAGCTTTATCTACCTATGGCATTGCTTTGAAAGGTAAACTTTAAATTGATATTAAGTCTAACCTACCTTATTTTATTTCAAGTGAAACTGAACCTTTGGAAAAAGAAAAAGATTAATTATAGTAGCAATTAAAAAAAAAACTGCTACCTTCTAAATCAGTGAATCACTTGTCTTGATTATTTTAATGAGGCTCTCTTCATTTACATAACTTTTTCCTTTCAGCAGTCGGTCCAATTACCTTGTTTTCTTGTTTTATGACTCTGCTAATAAATACAGCATTTATAATCCATGAAATCAGCTCCCCTATTCAATGTTATTTGTTTTTGTCTCCAACTCCCTTTTTCTTAAATGCCATTTGAAAATCAGGTTTGTTTAATGGAACTGTTGCTTTCCTAATAGCTGTGACACCTTGAAATTCTCCATCAATTAAAGCTGAGGACTATGTTAGTCTTGCAGTTTTTAAAATTGATTTAATTTTAGTTCTTTTAGAAATTAATAACAACATTAAAGTTGAGGCTATAGTCTTGCATTTGAAATGTTGTATTAACCTGGAAGAAAAAAAAAGATTAAGTGTTAATGTCCTTGATAAAAAATATACTATGTTGGTAAAAGAAAAGATATTCTAATTTCCAAGATCAAACTAGCTCTATGTGGTGTAGATAAATCAGATCAAGATCAAGCATACCCTGGGCTGCAGAGATTGAGAAGATAATTTAATAAATGAGTAGAGCAAACTAGTGCAATGAGAGGACCCGAGAGTGGAATTTCCTAGGTGAGTTCATTCACTATCCCTAGGATAAGAGCTGGCACTGAGAAGTAAATCATGATCACTATAAATGTATTTATAGGACGGGTTGTATATGTATGCTGAGGAATAAAATTCCATTATTAACAACACAAAGTTTCATGCTTTTCTCCCTAAACTCCTATATTTGAAGAAATAACTTTCCATTTGATTATTATCCATTGCAGATACTAAATAAATGTATTATTCAGCAAATGCATTTAATTTGCATCCTAATATTCTCCAAAGTAAAAATTATTGATTTTCTTTCTCACTTTTAATATTGGTTTTGCAAATGCACCCCAAGGAAAATATATTACTGGAGACATGTAATACAAATGTTTTCTTTCTTTAAATACTACTTTACTGAAGAAAGAGAGGGGGAAAGTCCTGAATAAAACATACATAAATCATATTTTCACAAAGGAATGTCCCAATTAATCTTATGGCAGGGCTTAATGAAACACAGACTTGTACAAGAAACTAGGGGCTCAAAAATGCTTGTTTTCTCTCACAGGGATGTAAAGTACAGCAGCCTAGGGCAGTGGTCAGAAAATTTTGGCTTGTGAGCCACGTCGAGGTTTGCCTTAATGTTGACTAATGATTTTACTGACCACTGGGATAGGGGCTTAATCACAAGGATCAACAGCCTGTAATTATTGGAATCTAGAGAAGGGAATACAGTCAATCATATTGTAATGACTTTATGGTGTTAGGTGGGTATTAGAATTATCAGGGAGATGATTTTATAAATTATATAAATGTCTAACCTCTATGCTATACACCCGAAACTAATACAAAATAATATTGAGGGTCAATTATAATTGAGGAGAAAAAAAAAAGCTGGTTTTCTCAATAGCTTTTTTACAACCCATTTATTGTCGAAAACTGAATATTGTTCTCACTAAATGGATGTAAACAGGAAGCCAGAAGGCTGGTCAACCTTAATTGCTCTGAAAGGTCAGAGCTAATTACTCACTGTTTAGTTGAAACATTATTGGTTAAAGCAACCTCTGTTTGTTTCATGTTAATTTCTGTTTTTGTTATTTCCTGCCTAAAGGCTAGGGGTATGTCCAACGCCTTAATCAAAGGGAGAAAAAGGCCAGAGCAAATGGCAGTCCTTTCCACTAGAGGAAGGCTCCTGCCTAGCCCCCCAATATCACCATTTTTTTGCGTGTGGCCTCCTTCAGAACCCAAACCGTGACCCGGGAACCCTGAACCATGTGGGACGTGGAAAGAGGTTCCCACATCTGGCGCCCAAACAGGGACTGCGGAAGGAGGTGCTGACATCTGGCGCCTGACCGCAGGAAGTCTGGAGGAGAAGGTATTATTCGCCTAAGAGCGAAGGAAGGAAAATTCACCAAGGAAAATGGTGAGGGAAGATTCACCTAGGAAAAGGTGAGGGGAATTCAACATACGCAAAGCCCACGGATTAACTACAGAGTCGCGTTATTAATAGGGGAATCCTGCCCTGCAAGGCCCACAGTGGATTCCCTCATCCGAGCAACTCCAGGAAGCGCTGGCCTGGATCTTAACAGCACTATAGCAGGAACTTTGACTCCTGATAGTGCTCTGCAAGCTATTCCTACAGGAATTTGGGGTCCTATGTCACCGGGAGCATGGTAAAGAGAACAGTACAGATGCCTAAGAACGTATTGCTTGCAATACCAACAGTTACCCGCTGTACGGTAATATTTCCTGGGGCACATGGGGAAGTATTTTTGACTTATATTCCTGACCCTTCATGGGTAAGAACCCTTAGGTGTACTGATTCCCTGTTTCTTATAGTCTCTAAGAAGGGCAAAATTAAGTAAATATTTCTTAAAATTCCAATATTAGAATTTAAAATGACAAAAAGCCCAAAGCCACCTGTATTCTTAAGCTAAAGGTGGGGCAACATTTTGTGGCTTGTGAATCAGACATAAACATTTACTAAATTTCTTTTGCTTTAAAATTGAGATACCTATTTTAATTAATAAATTAGGTTTTTATTTTTGTAAGCAATTTGATTAAGTATTCTAATAAAGTAACTAAGACCTTGTCTATACAAAAAAGAAATTGATAGCCAGTTTGAAATTGAATTGCCATGGCCTAGAACAAAAGAATTTCCTTACATAATATTACTCTACAATGTCATTATAATTTTTTTTGACAAATATGCCAAACAAACTTACAATCTAATTCTCTGAATATTTGGTAGCAATTTAAATAAATAAATAAATAAATAAATAAATAAATAAATAAATAAATAAATAGCATAAAAGGAATTAAGGCAGTGAGAAGGCACTTGAGCATTCTATATTGGCTTTTCTTGCTCTTTATGCCAAGAGAGACCCTCTCACAGCTGTCGCCTGAGCTTTCTGTTCATGCTGAGGTTGAAGCCTCGTGTTGGCTGATACCATGGATCTGTCTCTCACCCAATGGTGTGAGCTGGGCCCTTCCTGGAGAAGAAACCTGGGTTCCCCAAGATATGTGATCAGTGCTGGGACCCTGCCAGCAGGCGAGGGGATCCCAAGGCAAGTACTGGGCGTGGAGGCCACAAGGGCATCGGCTACCAAGGAGACGGAACTGAACCTCACATCAACCTGCTTGTCCCCGGAGGATGACTGGTTAGCCAGAGACGGGCAACTGGAACTTATACATTACACCGACCACTGCCTAAGCCAGGAACTGGGCTTATGCCGCCCTGCTTTCCAATGACGGGTAAGGTGTGTTGGTACTGTATGGTAGTTCCTGACTTAAGACAGGCACAGTCGCAGAGGGGCCATCAGGAAAAAGCTTGGGGATCAACAGAGGTTGATCCTCATCCCTCAACATTGCAGGGGCTTGAACCTTCGCCCCTTCTGAGGGAGGTCTCCTGCCCCATGGCTGCTCCGATTGGGACCCAGGTGACAAGACATAGACTTGGCCCAGCTCCGTTCGGGACACAGATGACAGACAAAGATTTGGTGCAGCTCAGATCGGGACTCAGCAACAGACAGACTTGGCTGACAGTTGCCCTATATTCTAAATCCAACTTAACACCAGGAATGCCTAGGGCCTACTCAAGAATGCAAATAATCCTTTCCACTAATATTTACAGGATAAAACTAAGATTGTTGTTAGAATATTAAATTTAACAATAAAAATAGTAGTTAAATTTTCAAATTAATTTAATTGGTTAATTGAAATAGGTGAATATTCAAGAAAATTTAATTGTACTGGAAAACAGTTGTTCCTAAAGTATAAACTTAAATTTCTATTGGTGGTTCATTGCATGGTAAAATTACTTAACATGCAATAAACATAAAGCAGTCATATTTACATTATAAAAATTTCCCAAAAGCCTCATAATTAAATAAGAAAAGGGGGATAGTACAGTAATATTATGTAAGGAAAAAGCATCCTGTAAGCAAATTACATCTAAAAAATTCTTACTTAACAGCAAGACACCCATGAAAAACATACATAGTATTAAAATAAGTCAAAGGAAAATCATTTGGGCAAAAATAAAAAGGATCCAAAGTCAAATTTATAGAAAAAATTCCTTTACTAACTTTTGGTTGAGAATGTTTATATATTTTCAGAAAAACAACTCCAAGACCATGAGAATTCCTACAACAGAGAATTTTCCAACTATGAAGACGAGAGGAGAAGCAGTCCAGAGTTGGAAGATGCTGAGGACACCTTGCCATCCTAACAGTCAGCAGCTATGCATCGATGCAGGTTGCCCAGCACCAAACCAGAGAGGGTCAGACCCGCATTGCCACCATTTGTCCACCATCCAGAACTGAAATATCATTGCTAATATGTACATTGAAAAAACTGTTGGACATTGAACCTGGGGTTCAAAGGACTGTTGGTCCAGAAAGAAAGATACTGTAGAGTTATTCATTTACCTCTTAGCACAGTCATTGTTGCTTGTCTTATTTTTTTGTTCTTAATATTTATTTCTAGTCTGTAGGTACAAGATTTTTTTAGAGGAAAGAAAACGGGGGAGATGTCGGAAACCAAATATTGTTCTCACTAAATGGATGTAAACAGGAAGCCAGAAGGCTGGCCAACCTTAACTGCTCTGAAAGGTCAGAGCTAATTACTCACTGTTTAGTTGAAACATTATTGGTTGAAGCAACCTCTATCTGTTTGTTTCATGCTAATTTCTGTTTTTGTTATTTCCTACCTACAGGCTAAGGGTGTGTCCCAAAGCCTTAATAAAAGGGAGAAAAAGGACAGAGCAAATGGCGGTCCTTTCCACTAGAGGAAGGCTCCCACCTGGCCCCCCAATATCACCAAATTAATATTTTCTAGTCTCTCATTTAATTTGCGTGTGGCCTTCTTCAGAACCCGAGCCCTGACCTGGGAACCCTGAACCACGCGGGACGTGGAAAGAGGGTCCCACAATTTATGATAGATACACAATCACAAGAAAAATAGAGAATAAAGACTATATCAAGTTTAATAATTAAATATGTAGAATTAAGTTAATATATGCTAATAGAATACACTATTAAAAAGTTTTTTATTATAGGTTTTATGGCAGCACCATCTTTGTCTAACCCCTGAGGCTAAAAAATATTGTTCAAAGTAATACTCAAATACATTGTTCATTTTTTCTAAGTAGAAAGAAAAAAATACTTCCATCATGTGAGACACAGCACAAAGATGGTAGACTGTGTGAGTGTTAGAGAAAACCAGAATAATCAAACCATGCTCGGAAAGTTTGGAGTTACATTTATTTCATGTGGGTCCAGGGGAAAATGTTTCTCAAAATCTGGCTCCAACATGCAGAAATTTTCTCTATTTATATGTTTTTACCTTCTTTGTCTCCCAAATATGGGATGTTTCCTGCTCCTTCACAAGTTCTTAAAGGGCCCCTATGTGCTAAGGCCTTCAGACCTCAACCAAATGTCTGGCCTGGTGCCAGCACTGATAATTTTGTCCAGCGAAGGTTTAATGGCCTCTCTGAAGTGAGAATAGTCTCATTTTTCTTATTATTTAAGCAAGCAAACATTTACAGAAACCAATAGCAAGGTTAAAATTACAATCAGCAGTTTTTATATAAGATGGATGCTTCATTCCCCAGTGGTTTTATGTACATGAGTCAAATCATTGACTCTTGGTTATTGTCAAGAAGGGTATTATATTTACCCCCGAGGACTATAATTTTAATTTTCTGTCTAATAAAGTTAGTGAGCCTACTTATAACATAAGGGCCCAGAATTTGAGAAACATTTTCCTCTGGACTCACGCAAAATAAATGTAACTCCAAACTCTCTGAGCATGGTTTGATTATTCCAGTTTTCTGTAACATGAGCTCTTACCAAACACCAGATCTGCCTCACCTTGACCATGGATTTCCCAAGATCCAGAACTGTGAGAAATTAATGTTTACTGTTTAAGTGTGTGTGTGTGTGTGTGTGTGTGTGTGTGTATGTGTGTGTGTGTGTGTGTGTGTAGTGTAGTGTAGTGTGTGTGCACGTGCAGTTTTTTGTTTTGATGATTGCTTGTAATTCTGCATTAATTTCTAAAATTAAGCAACTCTAAGCATGAAAGTCAATTTTATTTGGATCTTTCTTTCTCCAACACTTGAACCAGTTGTGCCAGGAGATAGCAGAGGACAGCCCGGTCTTTGTCAATAAGATAGAAGTTCCAATGACAAGGAGATCTGGCTATTGGCTGCCAGGTATGCATGTGTCTAGATTGTTATACTACTGAATCTTTTATTACTTTCTCACAGATTTTATGTTTCAACTCTCTCCAAATTTTTTTATTCTAGTGGAGCTATAGAAGAATGTAAATAAGTAAAGGACAGCTTGGAGCTGTATGGGTGTATCCCATGTCTGTGGGAATTGCATTATGTTATAACAAAATATAAATGTGTCTGATAATTATATATTTAATGAACAAAGGATCTTGCACTATCCAGCTTCGGTTTTGAGAAAGTGTTGAGAGTTAGTTTAAGATATATATTTGTTTTCCTTACACACAAATCTGAGACTTACTTGCTGGGTGGCCTTGGGTAGTAATCTAAGATCTCTGAGCTTTAATCTTTCCATATGTAAAATAGAAAATAATACCCATTTTGCAAGATTGCCTTGAGGGTTATAGAAAATTTACACTTAGCACAATGCACTATACCAAAGAATTGCTTTAAAAATTACAGATTTCATCTTTATTTGTAATATTTTAAAATGAAAACCTTTAACATATTAGTCATCTACCATGTGGACCACCTTATCCACCCAAATTTTACTTGTTAGCAGGCAGCATAGTGATTAAGCATGCAGGCTCTGACTTAAACCGTAAATGCAAGCTTTTTTATTTCTCACCTGTAAAATGAGAATGTGCTCATTTTTACCATTTTATATGGTGGTTGCAGAGAATAATGAAATAAAATAATCAATAAGCACACTTCCCAAAAATATATCCCCTGCTAGAATGGACCCATAGAAGATCAAGTGCCTTATCCATCTTGTTTACCACTCTATTGCCATCATCTAACGGTGCCTGGTACATAATGGGAATTCAGCGAGTGATAATATGATGGCAGAAGGAACAGTGCCTCTCACACAGTACACAGTCATTATCTGTATTATCATTCTTCACATATACCTTCCTCCAGGTCTGTGTGCTCTCCTCAACATCATCGGCACACTCAATTCCTCACTTTCTGCTCTTACCTATGAGAAGTCCTTTGATTGAAAAGTTTTAATTTTTTCTTTCTCTACATCCAAAATAACCAGACTTCTTAAAGGAGACAGCCTTAAAATCCCATAATCTGTTGTGTTTTGATCTTTGTGTTTACTTTTGACTTTGTGTATTTTATCAGCTCACTTTGCCTTAGTGTGACACCAGAAGTATGTGTGCTGGGAGGTGGAAGGAATTGACTGCCTCACTTTGTACCAATTACAATATATTCATTTGCTCTCGTTTTAGTTTTCTGTTGCTGCCTTAACAAATTCACACAAATTTAGAGGCTGAAAACAAAATGAAGTTTTAATCTTACAGTCCTCGATTTTAGAATTCCTGAAATGCATCAAATAAGATCGCTGAGCTAAAATAAAAGTGTTCATAGGGCTATGTTCCTTTCTGGAGCTGCTGGGGAGCAGGGGGATCAATTTTCTTGTCTTTCTAGGGGCTGCCAGCATTCCTCAGTGTGTGGTCCCTTCCATCTTCAAACCTAAGAATGGCTGCTTTTTCACATCACATCACTGTGATACTGACTACCTTTCTCTTTCATGTTTAAGGACACTTGTGATTACTTTGGGCTCACAGGATGTTTCAGGATAGTCTCTGTAACATAAGTTCAGCTGATCATATCATCTGCTACCATAATTTTAATGTCTTTTCCATGCAACCTAATCTGTTCATAGATGCTGAAAATTAGGACATGGACATTTTTGATAGTCCATCATTCTGCCCAGCAGAATAGCAGTTCACTATGAAGATTGTCTTTTACAGTCAGCTAAGAAACCTGGGTGAAGGCCCAGCTCTGCCACATCTCGGGCACTCATTTGTTCATCAGGTGGAGGTAATTTGAGATTCTGAATCCTAGCACTTACATAATTCTCTCAAATATCTCACAGTTGAGATTTGACTCATTTCTTTGACCAAGGCCTCACCTAGTAGCCAATTTCTTGCAATGGTTTCACTATTCACTTTCTCTTAGTCAAGTTTTTACCTAATATCTTTCAGACTAACCACTACCTTGTCCTAAAGTTCTCTCCCTAGAGCTAGATAGAGTTCTGCCTTTACTCTCTGAAGTGTGCTTGGGACTCTAATTTGTGTGACTTCTTATAAGACTGTTTCCAGACTCTCAGTCACCTGATTCCCTTGTATCTATCAGGACCCTACTAATATCATGTGCTCAGATTTTCTGAAGTCAGCCACTTGCTTTAACAAACATCTTTTTTATCACTGTGGCATTATAGGAATTTTGCACTACGGCACATACAACATTCTGATTGGTAAGTTGAGACTTCAGGTAATTCATCACTGCCCAGATGAGCCACCACTCCTTTTTTTGTTGGAGAGTAAGGGGCATCATTCAGTCTCTCACTTAAACAGATATTTTTCTCTTTTTGTCCATTTGTACATCTACGCTCTCTAGCTTACTATATGTTCCTTTGGCTATGCCTAATAAACAAATTTCCACATGCTCTCTCTTCCCAGGAGTAGAAAGGAGTGCTGGTAAAACAAGAGAGGGGAGAACCAAGATGGTGGCATAGGTAAACGCCTACACTGCTGCCTCGCACAACAATTTCAAAACTACAACTAAAAGACAGAATGGATATCATCCAGAACCACAGGAAAGCTGGCTGAGTGGAAGTTCTACAACTAGAGGGAAAGAGAGGGGCTCACAGAGACCCAGAGGAGTTGCAAAAAGTTGAGGTATGGAGACTAGCGCTGAGAGAGCAGGTGCTGAAGTGCCTGGCTGGCTTTGTCTGGCGGGAGGGAAATGGATACTCTCAAAAGCATTGAACGCCTTATCCTATGTCACTAAACCCCAGATCCAGCCAAAACTCATAAGGAGGGAGTTTGGACTGTGAAAAGGGAGAAGTGCACGGAAATTTAGGGGAGTCGCAAAAGATCAAAGGCCTGGTGGTACGCTCGACACTGCGCACAGGACAGATTGCTGATTGTGTCGCTGGCTTTCGCGACTGGGTGGGAGACAGACCCTCCCAAATGTGCCACTTTTGAGTCCACTAAGCCACTGTTTTGGGCGAAACCCTGGGGACCTAGTCTTGTATGGTCCTGGTGCTCAGGGGACCCGGAGGGGCAGCGGTCTAGAGGCACTGCGGGCGCTCGGGCACAAGGACCACTCCAGCGATTACCCAGTCACGTGAGACTCAGGGGCCATGGAGGGCGGGGCCGACTGGAAGGCAAGGCAGTCCCTTAAGCCCTGAGACTCCATCCAGCCCAAGCTCAACAGAGGCTTCTTTGGTTGCAAGTCAGGTATCATAAGCCTGAATTCAACTCAGAAGTTTTCCCGACATAGTTAAAATGCTGAGACAAGGGAAGAAATTGCAAACAAAAGAAATGGAGGGAAAAAAAATGACTGGATATAGAGTTCAAAACCATGCTTATAAGGTTTTTCAGGAATATGCTAGAAAAGTTGGATAACTTTGGTGAGACCCAAGAGGAGATGAAAAAGGACATACTAGAGACACTGACTGAAATAAAAAATATTATGCAGAGTCCTAACAGCAGACTAGAGGAAGGCAAGAATCAAGTCAAGAATCCGAAATCTAAAGAAGCAGAAAACATTTAACTGGAAAAGCAAGAAGATAAAAGAATCCAAAAATGTGAAGATGATGTAAGGAGCCTCTGGGACAGCATCAAGCGTACCAACATCAGAATTGTGGGGGTGCCAGAAGAAGAGAGAGAGCAAGATATTGAAAACCTATTTAAAGAAATAATGACTGAAAACTTCCCACATCTGGTGAAAGAAATAGACTTACAAGTCCAGGAAGCACAGAGAATCCCAAATAAAAGGAATCCAAAGAGGACTACACCAAGACACATTGTAATTAAAATACCAAGAGCAAAAGACAAAGAGAGAATATTAAAAGCAGCAAGAGAAAAACAGTTCATTACCTACAAGGGAGCACCCATACGACTGTAGGCTGATTTCTCAACAGAAACGATGCAGGCCAGACGGGAGTGGCAAGAAATATTCAACACGAAGAATAACAAGAACCTACAACCACGATTACTCTATCCAGCAAAGCTATCATTCAGAATTGAAGGGCAGACAAAGAGCTTCACAGAGAAGAAAAAGCTAAAGGGGTTCATCAACTCCAAACTAGTATTATATGAAATGCTGAAAGGTACTCTTTTAGAAGAGGAAGAAGAAAAAGGTAAAAGCCAAAAAATTATGAACAACAAATACATATCTATCAACAAGATCGGAAGAGC
>PVJN01055845.1:0-12957 GCA_004026805.1 Lasiurus borealis | reverse complement strand
GATGCCGGTCTGACCCTCTCTGGTTTGGTCCTGGGCATCCTGTAGCGATGCTCAGCTGCTAACTGCTCACATGGTAAGGCATCATCATAGTCTTCCATCTCTGGACTGTTTCTCTTCTTGCCTTCGTGCTTGGTGCAGACCTGTCAGTTCCTCTCTGTTGCAAGACTCTACTTGGTCTTAGAATTGTTTTCTGAAAGTATATAAACGTATTCTAGACCAAGAGCTAATAAGGGAATATTTTCTATAAAACTGACTTGGGATCCTTTTTATTTTTGCCTACCTGCTTTTCCTTTGGCTTATTTTGACACCATGTGTGTTTTTCATGGGTGTCTTGCTATCAGCATTATAAATAGAAATTAATTTTCTAAAGTGAACATTTTCTTAATGTAATTTACTTACCGAATATTTTTCCTTACATGCTATTATCCTACTCCCCCCTATTTTTGATTAATGGAAAATTTGGTAAAAATTTTTAATGCAATCCTGTTAACTTTAAATTTTAACTTTTTGTACACAAGATTAAAAAGTTGAGATTCAAAATGGCTTATAAACTTGAAAATTACCTGACACAAAATAAAAATATAGTGCTGCTGAGCTTTCACTCTTATTTACTATTGAAGCTACCATTATGAACATTAGTCCTTAAAACTGTCTAATTAATTGAAAAAGAGAAATTTAGGGCTGTAACTGAACTCATTGCAAAACTCTTGGGGTCAGATATTCCTAAGCATCCTCTGCTGAATTATTGCTTCTGCTTTTAAGTATCACCTACATTGGAACTACTGTGAATAAATGAGGCCAATAGATTACCAAATCAAAACATTTAAATGAGAGTAAAAGAAGAGGACTATCCACAGGGATAGAAATACTCCTTAATGATGAAGTATATATAATGCACAGAAATGCTTACATAATGTGGAGTACAGTGAAGATACTCCCAGATTGAGCTAGGACTTCCAAATGCAGACCACGGAGAAGAATTATGATGGTTACGGTTACCATCAGCGGGAAATGAAATTTATATAAGAAACATCAATTCACATTTGTCATTTGAAGAAGGGAGAAGAGAAAAGAAAAAGAAGGGAGAAGAGAGAAGGGATGTTATATTTTTTCTGAGTCACCTCTGCCTGACCTTCCTGGAGACTCTGGTTCCTTGCCCATTTTCACACCATGTGCAAGAAATTGTGCAAAATGTCTCCAGTGCTTTCTTGTAGCTGGTTAGATTGAAGGTTAAATTCTTGGGTATTTTGTTGCAAACATCAGGCTAGATAACAGTCCCTTCTTATGCCCTTTTTCTCTATTATGAGGAAAATTACAAATTCACATATTCAGGCCACCTCTTAGAATATTTCAAATTTCTAGAACTATCCAGAAGAGATATCAAACCTAATTTTAGGATGGGAAAAGACATACTAATTAGGAATCAACAATGACAGAGATTAATATAATCATTAAAGGGACATTTGGGTTGTAGTACAATGATGAGAAAAGTACAAATACAGTGTTGGCAATAGGGAACAAGTTAGAAAGGGTCAATGTGAAAACCACAGTAGAAGGCAAATGAAGTTAAGAGTAACTTGAGGTCATGTAATTACAAAACCCTGGAGGGTACATAATCATATTGATGGTAGTAGAGATACAATCACCTTATTTATAATTTTCTTGAAAAAAAATTGATTCAACTGAGCATTATCTAATAGTTCTATCACAGTGAAATTCAAAAAGTTCAGTTTTGATGGCAATGGAAAAACAACTACCTATACAACATAAGTGGATATTTAATAAAATAAAGGGTAAAACAATTTTGCATCCCTAATTCATTGCATTATTTTATTACTGATTTATTCTACCCTTCATACTTTTATAGTAAGTGCTTTTTCTTGATTTAGATATACTTTGAGAGTGCAAGACCAGAAAAAAATAATGAATAAGAAGCCAATAAAAAGAAATTCAGCCCTGACAGGTGTTGCACAGTTGTTAGAGCAGCTAGTTGAGCACTGAAAAGTCAAGGGTTCGATTCTTTTTATATATATATATTTTATTGATTTTTTACAAAGAGGAATAGTTAGAAACATCGATGAGAGAGAGACATTGGTCATCTGCCTCTTGCAGGCCCCCTACTGGGGATGTGCCCGCAACCAAGGTACATGCCCCTTGACCAGAATTGAACCTGGAACCTTTCAGTCCACAGACTGACACTCTATCCATTGAGCCAAATCGGTTTCAGCAAGGGTTTGATTCTTGATCAAGGGTATTCCTCCTCCCCGCCTTCCAGTTCAGGGCACGTACAGGAGGAAAACCATTGATCTACCTCTCTTCCTCTCCCTCCTTTCCACTCACTCTAAAAATCACTGGGAAAAAATATCCTTGGTTGAGAATTAACACAGTTAAAAACAAAAGGTTTAGAGCAATAGTCCTCTTTCTGTTTTCTGAAAATATAATGGAGACTTGGCCTTGGCTTAGAATTTCATTTTATTTTTGGTCTCTGTCGCTTTACCACAGAATAAGTATCTGATACTATTTTAAAGTGAATAAAACAAAATATTTAATATTTATATTTTAACTACTGAAATTGGAAAAATCATGTGTAACATTGAGGAATGCTTTAATATTTCTACATAACCCTTCATTCAAGATCAGGTTAAATTATTCACAAATGAGCTTGAAAATCCCAAATGAGAAAAAAATGGTTTGAGATGAAAGTGTAAAGAGGGAAACAGGACAGCTGTTCTGAATTTTCTATCCAGCAGTGTCTCTGGATATTACTGTAGCATTTGTAAACACTTATAACTTCACCTAAGCAATTGTTTAGTCCTCCTTGTCAGACTCAATAGTTATCAAATTTATAAATATTTATTTTTACTTGATTAGTAATTTTGCACATGAAATATTAGTCATATTAAAATAAAATAGTGATTAGTATTGCATAGCAATGTCATATATTTCAATAGAACTTACAACTATATATATGCAGATACAGCATGGAGTGGAAGTAGGTTTACAGTTGTGAGTACGCAAAACACAAAGTTTGTCCTGGTATCATTTATTGTATTACTCCATAAAATTAACTGTAAACCTACTTTTGCTGCAATCTGTATAATATTTTTAACGCTTTCTTTAAAAGCAAGTCCCTCAAAATTAGCTCTTTCTTATTTGAAATTAGAAATGCTTAGTCTAAAGAGCATAAATAAAATATGAAAATACATTAGCTTAAATCACATGTAAACAAATTAAATTTATTAATGATGCACAAGAGTAAATAATGTAATATGAAGACATCTACTATCATATTTTCTTTTTGTTCAAAAACACACTTCTAATCTTTTTAGAAGTAAAGAGAAGAAAAGATTGCCTCCATGAACTGTATAGAAAAATATTATTAAATAATAATTCCACAAAAATATTTTTTATAAAAAGAATATTAGATAACAAATGTAGAGGATTGTTTTTAATGTACTTTTAAAACCAAAATAATAATTTTTAAAATAAAATAATACTTTTATGCTTCTGGTAATACATAATATATACAAATATAATCAGACATTTAATTACACATCTTTAAAAGTGTTGATGTGTGGAACATGTATTAATTACCAATTAAATTGCCTTTGATAAAAACTAATTGTGGTTTTAATCATATCTGTTGAATTATATAAATTTTTCATATGACTAAAATATTTCTGCTCTAACCAATTTGGCTCAGTGGATAGAGCATTGGCCTATGTACTGAAAGGTCCCAGGTTCGATTCTGGTCAAAGGCATGTACCTTGGTTGCAGGCACATCCCCAGTAGTGAGTGTTGCAGGAGGCAACTGATCAATGTTTCTCTCTCATTGATGTTTCTAACTCTCTAACTCTCTCCCTTCCTCTCTGTAAAAAAATCAATGAAATATATTTTTTAAAAAAGATTAAAGTATTTCTAAAGGGAAAAGTACCTTTTGGTATATGTTAATATATCAAAATATTTATTTCTTTTTCTCACAACAGGTAAGTAAAACCATCACTAAACTTTGCATTTATTTTTTCTATTTCACAAATTATTTCCTGTAAATTCAACCTAAAAATGAAGCTTTCATGTGTCTGAAAAAAAAAGTGCATAGTAATAGTATGTTTAAGCTTATTTTGCTGATCAGTAATCTCAAATACTGCTCTAAAGTTTCACAGTATAGCATATATCATTTTGACAGATACTTGAGGCATGTAAATGGTATCTAAAAATGTAAGATCATGAAGATCTGTGCTTCATTGTCAGACCAACTTCATTTATGCTATAATGGCAAACTGTTTTCTTCACTTTGTTTGATTCCTGTTTAATTAGTAACCTGTATAATTAATCTATATCACCTAGCAAGCTGAAGTGAAAATTTACTTCTTTATTTCATCTTATTCAACACATTGTCTTCATTTTAAATAAAATTATCTAAAGATATTGTTCATTATTGGCCTCATATAACCCAAAGATGAGAATTAAACTTATTTATTTACTAGCCATCTCTTTTTGAATTATTATTACTATTATAACTTTGGGTAAGAACTGTGCATACATAGAATATGAGTGAAACATAAGGCTGCAAGTCATCCAAAGGAGGATTTTGTTTGTTCATCAGAACTTAAGATTCTTACTCCAGCTTTCTTTTTATTTGTATTTATTGTCTATATGTTTTTATTTACTTACTAGAGGCCTGGTGCATGAAATTCATGTATGGGGAGTGTGTCCTTCAGCCCAGCCTGCTCCTTCTCTAATCTGGGATCCAGTTAGGATTGGGCCTAAACAGGCAGTCAGACATCCCTCTCACAATCCAGGACTGATGGCTCCCAACTGCTTACCTCCCTGCCTTCCTGATTGCCCCTAACCACTCTACCTGCCTGATTGATGCCTAATTGCTCCCCTTCCAGCCTGTTTGCCCCTAACTGCCATCCCCTGAAGGCCTGGGTCCCCCACAATTGCCCTTCCCTGCAGGCTTGGTCATCCCCAACTTCCCTCCTTTGCTGACCTGGTCACCCCTAATTGCCTTCTCTGGCAGGCCTGGTCCCTCCCAACTATCTTCCCCTGCAGGCTTGATCATCCCAAAATGCCATCCCTGGCAGATCTGGTCTCTGCCAACTGCCCTTCCCTGCTGGCCATCTTGTGGTGGCCATCTTGTGTCCACATGGAGGCAGGATCTTTTGACCACATGGAGGTAGTCATCTTGCATGTTGGAGTGATGGTCAATCTGCATTTTACACTTTTATTAGATAGGATAGAGGCCTGGGGCATGGTGGGGGCCAGCTGGTTTGCTCTGAAGGGTGTCCTGGATCAGGGTTGATGTTCCCTTGGGGCATGGAGTGGCCTGGGCAAAGGTCCTGTGTTGGTTTGCAGGCTGGCCATGCTCCTGGGAAACCCAAGTGGAGGCCCTGGTATCTGGTATTTATTTATCTTCTACAATTGAAACTTTGTAGCCTGGAGCGGAGGCAAGCCTTCTGCTAGCTCTGTGGAGTCAGCCATTGAAACTTTGTAGCCTGGAGCGGAGGCCTGGGCCAGCCAGGGTGTGTGGAAAGCTTGGCTTCCTCCATTGTCAGGGCCAACCCAAGCCTACTTCATGCTCTCTCTGTGGCTGTAGCCATCTTGGTTGGGTTATTTTGCATACTCGCTCTGATTGGCTGGTGGGCATAGCTGGTGGGTGTGGCTCTTTGGTATAGCAGAGATAAGGTCAATTTGCATATTATTCTTTTATTAGATAGTATTGTATTTTATTGTTGACATTCTTACAGATGTCTCTTATTTTCTCCCTTGCTGCCTCCTTCAACTCAACCCCTATCCTATCCTAGGCCTTCCCTATGCTTTGTCCATGAGCTATGCATATATGTTCTTTGGTTAATCTCTTCCTATTCCCTGCCCCCTGCTACCCTCCACTGTTCTATGCATTCATATCTCAGGACATATTTATTTGTCAGTTTATTTTGTTCTGTATATTCCACATATAAGTGAGATCATGTGATGTTTTTCTTTCTCTAACTGGTTATTTTGCTTAGGATAATAGTCTCCAGATCCATCCATGTAGTCTCAAAGGGTAAGATATACTTCTTTTGGCAGCTGCATAATATTCCATTGTGTAAGTGTACCAAAGCTTTTTTATCTACTCATTTACTAATGGACACTTGAGCTATTGTAAATAACACTCCTATAAATATAGGATGCATATATTCTTTCTGATTGGTGTTTTGGGGTTTCTAGGTTATATTTTCAGTAGTGAGGATTGCTGGGTAAAATTAAGGAAAAAATTAAAAAATGGTACTACACCAAATGAAAAGGCTTCTGCACAGCAAAATAAATCATTAACATGAAAGTGGAACCTATTATATGGGAAAACATATTTGCTAACAGTATATCTGATAAGGATTTAATTTTCAAAATAAACAAGGAACTCATCCAGCTCACCACCAGGAAAACAATCCAGTTAAAAAATGGGCAAAGGACCTGAATAGATACTTCTCTAGGGAGAACATTCAGGTGTTCAATAGACCTATGAAAACATGCTCAATATCACTAATCATCAGAGAGATGCAAATTAAAGCTACAAAGAGATATCTAGAACATCACATTGCTAGAATAGCTGTATTAATAAATCAACAAACAAGAGCTGCAGAGGTTGTGGAGCAGAGGTGGGGAATATCCAGCCATCAGGCCTTATAAAGCCTGCTAAATCATTTGGCCTGGCCCTACCAATGCATTAGGGGTGAGTTAAATAAATTTTTGACCAAATATAGTAAGGTAATTTTTAAGTTGATAATTCTGTATGGACTTAGAATCCTATATAATAAAAGCCTAATATGGCTAAGTGTCCAACCCTTCAATCAGTCGCTATGATATGCACTAATCACCAGGGGGGCAGATGCTCCAACAAGTAGGTTAGCTTGCTACTGGGGTCTGGCCGATTGAGACTGGGTGAGAAGGGCCAGACACATCCTGGAGCCTTCCCACAGTCCCTCCCTGGCCCCAATCATGCACTGGTGGGGTCCCTTGGCTTGGCCTATGCCCTCTCACAATCTGGGATCCCTTGGATGTTTCAGCCTGATCTCTACAGGCGAGGCACAGGAAGCCGGCTGGTGCATGTCCATGCACTGGGCTTCTAGTGATATTATAAATATACAAATAGATCTTGGCAGAAAAAAAGTTTCCTACCCTTAAATTGTAGAGAAAGGGAGCCCTTGAATGCTGGTGGGAAAGTACACTGCTACAGCCATTGTGGAAAACAGTATGGAGTTTCCTCAAAACATTAAAAATGAATCTGCCATTTGACTGAATACTCTTATTTTAATGTTTATGTTTTGGTATTTTTATTTCTTACATAAAACATATAATCTCATCTTGTTCTCATCTAACCTGTGGGATTTTGTCTTGTATTTGCTTAGTTTAATACATCTTCATTTGTCCTAATTTCTTTGTAACTAGAATTAACTCCTTCATTTTGTTCATTTTCCTTATATGCTTTTCTAATTCAATTTTATAAAATTTTCTTCTAGTGTTTAAAAATTATGTACGCTAATTTTATTACTGTTTTGCTAAACTTATGACATATTAATGATAACTTATATTAGTATTTTATAAACATATGAGTAATTATCTTCCATCTTACAAAAAATAAAACTCATGCCTTTTGTTCTCTCCATCCCCCATTGTATTATTAATGCGTAAAATATTACTTCTGTTAACATAGATAAAATTTATTTCTTTTTCCCTTTCTTCCTTCCCTCTTTTTCTTTAGTTACTTTTAATACACTAGAGGCCTGGTCCACGAATTTGTGCATGGGTGGGGTCCCTCGGCCTGGCCAGCAATCAGGACTGATCTGGCCATCTTGCCCAGTCCTGCTGGGGGGCCAATGGGAGCAGCCAGCCAGGAAGGAACCACTGGAGGGCCCCAGGTTGTGTCCCGCCCTCTCATCCACTTCCCATTGGCTGGACCCCAGCAGCAAGCTAACCTACTAGTCAGAATGTCTGCCCCTGATGGTCAGTGTGTGTCCTATCAGTTGAACATTTAGCATATTACACTTATATTATATAAGATTAGTTATTTAACATTATTTATCATTTGTATTATTATTGTGCTTCAGAAAGTATTTATATTTTGTCCAGTTTATTATTTGCCTATTAAAATATAGGAACTCCTAAAAAGTCTAATTCATTTGGCCTGTGGGCTCATATTATCTATGGATTGTTGACTGTTTAGTCTTGGAGAAGGACCAAAGACCAGTCCATAGGCTATGCCGGTCTAAGACAGTTCAAGATGTGTGTATGTGAGGGGAAGGAAATGTGACATGGACTTTGTGACAGAAAGTCTCAGGAACCACTAGCCAGAATATCGCTTTATTTTGCAACGACTGAGCATGAAACAATAGTCAGGATTTCACCCCAAAATCCTGAGGGAGAATAATATAGGGAGAAGGCCATTTTGCAGGATTGTAACCCACAAATCCTGCAGTTGGATTGAGGAAAGTAAAAGACTGAATGCTCAAAGCATGTCAGCCCTCATCACTTTAATTTCATCCAGTAAGATTCTTGATGGTATTGATACTCACAGTGGCTTGAGAAAATTGGGTAGACAATGATTGTCCAAAGATAGGGAAATAGAAGGATGGGATAAGCAGAGGTGAAGCAGAATTTTAAGTGTCCACCTGTGCATCTGGTTGGCTCTGGCCTAAGCTGAGACCAACCACTTTTCACACAGAGCAGTTTAAAATACAGTCATTATTGTTAAATACTGAATTTTGTCTCACCCTATTGTGTGTTCAGAATTATTTTTAGAAGTGGTAACCAGCAACCCATGTAACTTGTACATTTTGTGAATATATGGATTTGTGTGTATGTGTTGATTTGTATTTGTATTCAATATGCATTATTTACATAAAAGGTTTATATTCATTGGCATAAAATTTGTCCCATACTCACTTTCCTCTTTTAAATTGTTCACATACTTTGTTTTATAATTTCATAACTATTACCTTTATAGCTACAGAATATTATAGAGTTGAATATCTGTGTTATTTTACAGTAAAAAAATATTCATTTACAATGAAAAAAGAATTCAGAAATCTGACTTTATAAGTATTCCCTTGAAGGGACATGTAAATGAAATATAAAAATGCCAAATATCAGCTAATAAATCTTTGTGAAAATTTTTTGTTTATATGCAATTTTTAAACACATTGATTACTCAGAAGTATAACTATAGAATAGATAACATGGGATGAGACCTATGCAATCTTATATAAAATTGTATTCTTTTATGGATATAATTTAATATTGCTAAATGTTACTTTTATGGCTAAATAACCTCCACACATTATTTTAATGGATTAAGCTACCTTATTATTTTTCAAACTAAAGAGATATTGAACCAAAGGAAAAACGGATCTGTTTGTTTCCTTGCACACGCTTACTTACATAAAAGCGTCAACATGCATACATGGCCTCATATGGGAAATGCCAAGCCAGCAAATACTGTAAGACAACTAGTGTATGTTTAAATTCCAGTTCATTTTATTGGTGACCTGCACCGGCCCTCTCCCAAGACAATGATTTGCTTTGTTCCAAGGAAAACAGGCTGTACTGCCCATTGGCTCCCTATCTTCATGACCCCGCTCTCCATCCCACTTCCCAGTTTCCCTCTTCTTCCTTTACTTCCTTCTCCACCTGCTTCTAGTTTTTTTTATTTTGTTTTGTTTTGTTTTTGCCATTTATTTTCACCCCCTTTCTGACACTTTTGCCTCTGTTTGTCTTTTTCTTTCATTATCAAGTAGTAAAGATATATTTCTCCTTCTTATAAGTACCAATTATAGTCATATCTATTATTCCTTAAATCTTTCCATGTGAAGGACATGGTCCTCAGCTTTTTACCATATAATTAGAGTTGGTAATGCTTTGGATTATAATATGATCTGAATGTTTATGCTACCTCTAAATTCATATATTTAATCCTAACCTCCAATATAATGGTGTTAGGTAGAGCCTTTGTGGCTTGATTAGGTCAGGAAAGCAGCCCTCATAAATGGGATTTGTGTCTTTATAAAGGGTACTTCAGAGGAACCTCTCACCTATTCCACCAACTGTGGGCACCATTTATGAAAAACAGGCGTTTCTCAGATACCAAAACTGCCGGTGACTTTATCTTAGACTTTCCATTGTCCAGAACTGTGAGAAGTAAATTGCTATTACTTATAATTCACCCAATATATGGCATTTTATTATAGCTGCCCAAACAGATGATGATTCAATAGAATTTGATGTGTGCAACTTTGAAATTAGATTAAAATTAACAGACTAATAAATTTAGATTAGGAAAGGTAAATTTTAAAACTTTGGAATAAAGTATATAGTCTCTCTCTGTATTTTTTCCTGTTTTAGATGTTTTACTAAAAATGGGACAAATATACATTCCTTAAGGTATAAGTATTTAAAGAGAGTTGAAAAATAAAATAGCATTAAACTTAAGTACCACATATATTTATTTAATGAATTGTTACTCTTTAATTATTCTAGCCATATATTTTTTTGCTTTGAATTTGGATACTAACAAAAAATAAATAGTATTTCATAAGCTCAGAAGATATTATACAAAACAGCGATTTTTAGGGGTGCCTAAAAATTGCCCTTTTGGATTATTAAATTCTGTATTACATTGTTTTACAGGAGGTTGGTAACATTTAACTGAATAAAAACTAGGTTGATCTCTAAGAATGAATGCAAGTTGCAAGGTTTGCTTTGCTCAGCTCTTTCAAAAAGAATAAAAACATGTAAAACCATTTGCATTGTAATTGTAAGAATCAAATTAGTTTCACCTTATAGATTTAAAAAGAAGTGAAATTATAAAATAATTTACATTTTACTTCACAAGAATCCTGAGCAAAGAGAAGAAAAAGGTGAAGAAAATATACTTTAGGGTTTGGGTTAAAGTATTACAAAAAATAAAGACACCTTCAAGAGCTTTCAGATTTATTGAACAGAAGTCTTACTTTTTTTTCAGGAATTTATAATATTCTGGGGAGCTGTAGGTCAGACAAAGAGTCAGAGATCAGATCATGAAGAACCAGATGGGTAATGCTAAAAAGTATTAAACTTATTTTGAATTTGTAAGAAACCAATGAAGCATGATCTGATTTTATTTTGGAAAGTTTAGTTTGGCTGCAATAAGGAGCATATATTAAGAGAAACAAATCTGGAGAAAAAAAATGCTCTTAAAAAGATCTTAGCAGTGATTTAGTTGGGAAAACATGAGGGCCTAGATATAAACACTGATAGTTAAAGTAGAATATTTTGAAAGAGAAATTCTTGGATTTGGAATAGATGAATATGGGAAGCAAAGCAAGCAGGATGACTCACAGGGTATTTATTACGAGATTCTTTGATAGATAACTTTCACTGATACAGGGAATCCAAAAAGAAAGAAAAAATGTTAGAAGATGAATATTTTATTTAGAATATGATTAGATTGTGATGCATGAGTGGTATCTACATGGATATGTCTAGTAGAAAGTTTAACATATGGGATAGACATTGTTCAAAGAAGCACATATATTTTATTAATGAAGTGAATGAAAAGAGTAGGTGTAACTATCTTATAATTTTGATTTGCCGAGTTGTAGCTTTTATTACTAATAGTAGTTTTATTTCAAATCAACTTAATTCTCAAACTTCAGGTATCACTAGGACTTATGTAATATTCTCAAAACCAAGTATTTTTATTTATTCATTTATTTTAAATTTTATTGGGGTGACATTAGTCTACATGAACATATAGGTTACATGTGTATTTTATTAACTGATATGAAGCAAAATACATATAGTAGACAAATCAGAAAAGGAAAAGTTAGTGTACATACATCTAGTAATATCCATTTCTCTGGTTAAGCAAAATTAAGCCTGAAATCACATTTTATATTCACCAATCTAGCCAATAGCTTCTAAATGTAAATTCAATGCTGAAACATTGCTAGAAAACTGGTGCATATATTTATTTCTAGTGACATTTACTTGTTACAATCTTTTGGAACACAATTTATCAATATATAGCATGAGTTTAAAGATATCCATATTGTTTGATTAATTCTACCCCCACAATTTATCCCTAAGATGTAATTCAAAACAAAAAATAGTGCATGTACAAAAATATTCAATTGGTTCTAAAGTTGTCTAAATATCCTAAATATTTAACAATTAATATAATATCAACAATATGTAACAGGATATGACCATTTCAAATTCATATGTAAGGAATGGAGGGTGAAAATAAAAGATGCCCCATTGGACCTTGAACCTTAAAGGATTTTTCTTTTTACTCAGAAAAATCTGTTAGAATTACATTTAATCTATTAAAATTACATTACCTTGTTTATGGAACTAATTATACAACTTATTTTAAAACTAACTAATATTTTATATCAAAGTCATAAATATATTTCCAATATTTATAATAAAAATATAGAAATTGGAAAAATACTATAATTAAAAAAATCTAATTATATCCAATATGTAAATGTCAGTAATAAAGCATATTAATGCTGTAATATTTTATAACAAAGACTATTAGATCTTATTTTGACATGTCAGAAAATAGGTTTAAGTATATCACTTAAAATATTAGTAGTTATTGAAATGAATACTATTAATGACTAAAGGCCCAGTGCACAAAATTCGTGCAATGGAGGGTCCCCTTATCCCAGCTTGCGCCTCTCCAATCTGGGATCCCTCAGGGAATGTCTTATTGCCAGTTTAGACCAGATCCCAAGGAATGAGCCCAAACCATCAGTAGGACATCCCTCTCACAATCTGGCACTGCTGGCTCCTAACAACTTGCTTGCCAGCCTGCCTGCCTGATCACCTCTAACTGCTCCCCCTAACCACCTCTGCCTGCCAGTTGCCCCCAACTGCCCCTCCTTCCAGCCTGGTCACTCCCAACTGTGCCCTCCTGCTGGCCTGGTTACT
>PVJN01055844.1:0-12957 GCA_004026805.1 Lasiurus borealis | reverse complement strand
TTCCTCCCTTCCTTCCTTCCTTCCTTCCTTCCTTCCTTCCTTCCTTCCTTCCTTCCTCCCTTCCTGTATGAAATTCTGGTGATGGTGCTAGGACAGTCAGTTTTCCCTGCTGGATGGGATGAGCCAGGTGGAAGCTATGTTCCCCAGAAGCCAGCCCTTGCAGCCACTGGTGTGTGGATCCCCGCTAGCCACCAGGTTTGAGCAGTATGTCTTGCCTCTCTCCTCAGGATGTCTTATCTTCTCGCTGCTGTAATTCTGCATCTTGGTTCTTGGTAACAGAATCGTGGAAGAGCTCAAATAAATGCACGATGCTGTGCCTACAACATCTGGGCCCTGTTTGGGGGCTGTGACTAGAACTCCCAACGTGGCTTCTGACTTTCTACCTGACCTGGTTTTCCTCTTGTTTGGCTGCTAGAAGCTCGAAAACAAATATGCAGCCGAATGAACAGGAAAGGTCCCCATGACATGTTCTTTGTATGCGAGGCACATTATGTCTTTATTTTCTAACCTTCATTGACCATTTGTCTCAATGTTATTCCTTTATACGTTTTTTTTATCCTGTACAGTTTATGAATTTCTCTGAGATGCTCCACATTTTTTTTAAAGTAAGAGAATAACAATCTACTAATCTGCTCTGGTTAAAGTGGGAGTTTTCATTGTTCCTGATCCAGGAGAACTCAGTGAGCTGACAAGTAACAGAAAAAGAACATTTATTGGAAGGGTTAATTATTTCTTGTACTGAGGTACACATTAGGTATGGTAGATCTTTTCGTTTAATATTTTTCTGTGAACTCTTTGTGAGTCCTTTTCAAATCATAGTTAAGTAGATTTTTGATGCATCAAATGGAACTCTCATGAAATGTGGTTTGGAGCTGTGGCTTGAAGGTATATTTTGTCTCAATCCTTTCCTCTCCATCCCCCAACTATATACTATCAATTTACATATTTTCCTTCTAACTTCACTGGAAGGAAGAAACAACCAAGATTCTTATCCTCAGGAACTTAGGGGATTTGGGACTCACCTCAAGTAGGTGGCACATGTGGCCAACCTGTGGACTTGTGCAGGAATGCTGACACCGACTCCCACATTCTCTGAAAGCACCAAAGCACCAGCCTCAGAGTCAAGTTCCTTTTGGTCTTTTTCTTTCATTTTTAAAACAAAATTTTATATTTTTGTCTTTCAAAACCTTTTTGAAATGTGAATTTCCCTTCATGAGGATTTGTGTACAAGGAATTTTCATGTTTGCCAAAACGGGTTTGGCTCAACTGATAGAGCGTTGGCCTGCGGACTTAAGGGTCCCAAGGTTCGATTCCAGTCAAGGGCATGTATCCTGTTTGCGAGCACATCCCCAGTGGGGGATATGCAGGAGGCGGCTGATGGATGTCTCTCTTTCATCAATGTTTCTCTCTATCCCTCTCCCTTCCTCTCTGTAAAAAAATCAATAAAATATATTAAAAAAAATTTTTTTCATGTTTGACGTCTGGCTGGAAACCAGAGTTTGAAACACTATGAAAACATGTAAGTAGGAAACTGGAGGTGCGCTTGGCAGGCGCGGAAGCAGGCTTGTACTTCTGCTTCGGAGGAGCCCCTAGCATGTAGAGTAGTCCTTTCTTATTTCCGCCAGAATTTTAAGGCCTTTTCTTCCTTCTTTTCTTCTTCCCCAAATATAAGGGTCGACTGGTTTTGGTCTACAGAAAAAAAGAATTATTACCAGAATTGACTAAAGAGAAGACAGTCATTTATGCCACAAAGGAAATGTCCCCTAAAGGAAACTCTCACTAACTTTTCCCTTCCTGGAGTCTCTCTATCTTAGAATTTTTCCCGTCAGAGATTCTTTATCTCATTGTCCCCGAGAAACATCGAATTACACATCTCTCAGCGGTGGTTTCCCCAAGACGGTGAAGTTTCCTGAAGTGAGGTTTTGTAGTGGGGCACCAGCTGACACACATTCGTCTGTGGACTTGTCCGGCTGCGGACAGGTTTGGGACAAACCTGCTGCCAGATTTTGTAAGATAACAACCAAGAGCAACTTGGCTTTGATAGATCCTTTTTTTAATTTTTATTTATTTTTAATTTTAGCAAAATCCCATTCTACTTTGAGAAAGGTCAGCCTCAGTACAAGGGAATAGCCTTTTCTCTCTGGTCTTTCAGAAACTTGTCACTTGAAATAGAAGACACATGGCGAATTGCCTTATGGAAATCATTGCAAATCTCATCTCAAGCTTCCTAATTCTCTGGGCCCATGTTTTGTGGATTTATGTGGTGGTTGGTTTTTTGTGGTTTTTTTTTCTTCTCCCCATGATGAATGATGCAAAATCTTATTACTTTGAAAAGTTATTGATATTCTGAAATTTTAAATTAATGAAAAAAATTTTTGTCTCTGTATAACTGTGCTTCCTTTCTAGGCTTCTGAAAAACCTATGTCTTCCTGGTTCCATCTGCTTCCTGTCCTCCACCCCGCCTTCCCTTGTCTATCAAACAGGGTCTTTCCTTGTCTATCAAACAGGGTCTTTCCTATGTATAAGCCTCGAAGTTATTGGTCATATCGGGCCAGATTTGCCAAGCGAAGGCCTTTAAACCATTAAACAACAACAACAAACTACAGGTGTGACGTTACTTTTGAAGGCCCAAGTGAAGAGGCAGGAGGAGAGGGGGCGCTGGCCAGATCAAAGCCGGTCTTGGGGAAAGGGGTGTCGATGTCTGGGGCTTGGTGGAAGGCATTTATTCCAGGGAGGTGGTGAGGTCATTTTTAAATCACAGCCTAATGTGGTATCCCAACTCAGCACTAAGTCAAGCTTGAAAAAAATACTCCATTATCACCCCATGAAATTTGTGAAGCCTACTTTCCCACACTTCAGCAAGTAATTAAAATCTCCATTGCTGCCAATTAAAGCACTGAGGTGGCCGACTTAGGAGGGGGTGTGGGGGAGGGACGGGGGATCGCACACTGGGAGGCAGGAGACTTGAACTGTCCCCCAGCCATGAATAAATAGTTTCATGTCATCTAAACTCTGCCTTAGTCGTCTCATTTTGGCAGACAAACGCAAAAGCCTGGGCCAGGTGACCTTTATTAATAGCTCTTATTTCAAAAGTAATCACTGTAACAAAACAAAATAAAGCAAGAAAGAGGGAATCCAAAAAAGGATGAAAAAGAATACAGAGGTAACCCACATAACCATAATACCACCTGCCCTAATAGATGAATTAATGCTAACCGAATGAACCATTCCCTTTGTTCCTTTTCCTGCATAACTGAAACCATTGATACAATACAGTTTTGTTTTGTTTATATATATATATTACTTTATGAAAAGTATTATGTGTTCTCCACAAGAGAAGGCTGGGGCCAGTGGGAAAGCAGAATATGTTTTTGGGTAGGAAGACTTCATGGCATACAGATGTTAGCCCATTAGAGATGGGCCGTTTCCATCAAAATGACAAGTAGATACACTTTCACATCCAACATTCTACTTTTACTAACGATCTCTACAGACAGTCACTAAAAATATTACTCGTTGCACTATTTCTTTGTAATAGAAAAAATTGGGAGCAACACAAATGCCAATCAATATAAGCCTTGTTAAATAATTTAGGGTACAGCCACACTATAGAATACTGTATAGTATTCTATACAGTACGAGTAAGTGCTTCCTGTGTTTATTTATTTATTTATTTAATATATTTTATTAATTTTTTACAGAGAGGAAAGGAGAGGGATAGGAAGTTGGAAACATCAATGAGAGAGAAACATCGATCAGCTGCCTCCTGCACACTCCCATTGGGTATGTGCCCGCAACAATATTAATACTTTAACTCTGTATCATTTAAACATTTTCAACTTTTTAATGATTTTTTAATGAACTCAGATTACCCTTTAAATAAAAAATATGAAGATCTTAAAAACAGAAGTGTACATATAGCATATTTGTACAGTTGAAAGATTAGTAATAAATCGAACACTTCTATTCTCCCCACTTAGCTTAAGAAGTAGACTATTACCTTTATTTTTGATGGCACCTCTCTAATCTCAAACCCTGGTTTACCAAAGTTTGAATTTTATTTCTCACTTTTTAAAATAATTCTACCAGGCACATATTTGTCTCTAAATAATATATTGCTTGACTTTTGCCTGTTTTCAACTTTTGTATAAATTCATATATACTGTATGTATGCTTCTATAACTTATTGCAATGCCAGTTTTATTATCTATCATATTTCTACATGCAAATCTATTCTGGATTATCTAGTCTGATCTAGATGTTCAGTGGGACAAATCTACATCTGTTTTTTTCTGGAGTATCTTAGGTATACTTGGCACTTTGCTCTTCCATCTAAATCAGTGGTTCCCAACCCCACAGTGGGGCAATTTGATTTTTAAGGGGGACAATTAGAGAATGAGTTATTAACTGTTTTTTTTTTTCATTTCTTATGGTTCTAGGGGCCTCACATACAGTATATAAATATATCTTAAGACATATTTATGCATTTCAGTTCTCTATTATATGTTTTGAAACTTTATTTGCTATTTTTTTATATCACTTCATATTTTTATTTTTTAAATAATTTCTTAGTGATTTCTTCCTCGGTATCTCAACTGTCCATTTATTCTTTTAGTTTTATCTTTCATGAATGCCATGTTCTTTGGAAGCTTGTCTAGACCAAGTTAATGGCCTTTTAGGCTTCCTTCACATGAATAGGAGTTCACTTTTTGAAAAATAAGAATTATATGTCATGGGGCAGGTGGGAGAGAGGAGGATCAGGATTTTGGAGATGCTTAGGTGGGGCACGGCCAAAATAAGGTTGAGAACCACTGAAAGAAACTTGTAAAATTCAATGAAAAACAACAACAACACACTGGTAGGGTTATGATTCATAATTGCATTGAATTTACAAATCACCTTGAAGGAATGGACATTTTTAGGATGTACTATTTATGAAAAAGGTACATCTTTCCATTTAGGTTTGTGGTAGACTGATTTTGCTGTTTGCTGTTTCTGATGACTCTCACTTATGGTGGTTTGACTTCTTGTGTGTTTTAGGATTTTTGGTTGTGAGGTCAGGTTCCTTGGAACTTTGTGGGGATTCTTTGAAGCCTCGTGTGAAGTGTGCCCCGCCCAAGAGAAAATAGGTTTGTACCTGCTTAGTGCTTGGGAGCATTGACAGTCTTGGACCAATTAAGCTATGTTTTCAGATTGGGGGGTTTCAGACCATATAGGCGGTGCGAGTGGTCAGGATTTATGTGAGTATTTGTGGGAAGGACATCTCTATGCCAAGGCAAATAAGGATCTGCCCACTGCCCTTTGCCTTATATCATTCATTCATTTAGTGCGTCATCTTTAGAACATTCTAGTGAGGGTCTCTATTCTGATCTCTCAATTTGTGAAAGACTTTTCTGCTGCTGCTTTCCTGCTTAAGAAGTTTATTAAAGCCCATGTACTAAATCATCAGGGTTTAGCAGATGCCCCAGGGCAAACACTCACCACTTACTTTTCTGGTTGTTTCTGCCCGGGGACAGATTTCCTTTACATTCTTGCCAGCTCAACCATGCATTTAAAAAACAAGTTTTAAAAAAATGCACATTACAAAAATTGTTATCCAACTTTTTTTAGGTGTTTTTACTGGAGATTTATTCTGGACAATTAGACTACCATCTTGCTAATAATTAAAGTCCTTGATCACCTTTTGACATTTTTTTTTCTAAAGTTTCAATATTTGCCCAGCCAGTCTGGCTCTGTGCTTGAGTGTTGACCTATGAATCAGGAGGTCACAGTTATATTCTGGGTCAGGGCACTTGACCAGATTGCAGGCTCAGTTCCCAGTGTGGGTTGTCTAGGAGTCAGCCAATCAATGGTTCTCTCTCATCATTGATATCTCTCTTTCCCTCTCCCTTCCTCTCTGAAATAATATGTATATATTATCTCAATATTTGATGATGCTTTGGCTTTTCAGATTACGAAATATTTTACATACCCAAAGCATATGAAATATTACAATGGATCTCTATCCAATGTAATAAAGGAAACATTACAAATGCATTGTTTGTGATGACGGTAACAATGTGAATATCCAATAGGTATTCAGTTTCCTTCTTTTAGAATCACATGGTAGTTAAGAACTCTGGCTCTGACGTCAGAAAAACCGGGGCTCCGATCTGACCTCACACTGGGGAGAAGACACATTTTGGAGAGTCTGTCCGGACGAAAGCCTCCTCTGAGAACCGCCCCTCGGCCTGTGCCCTACAGTCCTGTTTGCATTGAGTGACTGCACACAATTGCCTGGAGCGGAGAGGAACAAGATCAGCCAAGTTCTCTCTCCTAATATTTACAACTGTGGCCACTTCACAAGTCAACTTGCAAGCTGGGGGTGGGGACAACTCCACTTGGCCATCACATACGCCTGGAGCAGAGCGTAGGCCGAGCCTAGGAGGAAGCTGTGCAGAGAACTAGGCGAGAGTCTTCGGGGAGGGAGGATGGAAAGGGAGAGGTGAAGTTCTCTCACATGTGTCCTGGGCATTCTCGTGGCTCCCACCAGGCTTCCGTGTCCTGGGTCAAGGCCCTCTTGATGCCTCATATTACTTCCTGACCCTTGGGTTCCTGGTGACATGTTAAATTTCCTTTTGGTCTACGAGGGGAGCTTCCTTTAGTTCAAATGGCTTTTCATTGCCTGCAATGTGAAAATAAAAATAAAAAAGTGATTCTCACAATTTATGAGCTGTGTAATTTTAGGCAAGTTATTTAACCTCCTAGCCTCATTTTCCTCGGTGGTGAAGTGGGATGTTAAGAGTTTCTTTTGGCCGAAACCGGTTTGGCTCAGTGGATGGAGCATCGGCCTGGGGACTGAAAGGTCCTGGGTTCGATTCTGGTCAAGGGCATGTACCTGGGTTGCAGGCACATCCCCAGTGGGGGGGGGGTGCAGGAGGCGGCTGATTGATGTCTCTCTCTCATCGATGTTTCTAACTCTCTATCCCTCTCCCTTCCTCTCTGTAAAAAATCAATAAAATATAAAAAAAAAAAAGAGTTTCCTTTGCCAGGGCGGCTGAAAAGATTATGTATATGAGATCATGTCTGCAAAATGTTTCACAAAATGCGCGGCGTTTGGTATGTTCTCGGCTCATTAGGTGCCATTTGTATTATTGATTTCCTTTCCAGTCAGGCGGCCACTCTGCTGAGTATAGGACACCTCGTGACGCCAACAAGAATTAGACAATGCCTCTCTCACGTGACTTGCCACCTAGATTCAGACACTCTCCTGACGTCAGCATCCTCTAAAGCAGCGATCCACACCCCCTAAGTGCTTTCCTGGAAATCTTAGGTCACAGGAGAGACTGGAATGGGGGCTGGGCACGGTGGAGGGGGATGTTGGCGGGAGGCAGTGTCTCTCCAGAGAGACCACGGGGCCTGCGGCAGAGCTGATGATGCTGGCCCCTGACCCTTTGTTGGAGCTGGGAGTCTGAGAAGGTTATGCGGGAAGGAAGTTGTTAACAGGACTGGCTGATGGCTGCCAGAGGCCCAGGGGCATGTACCTGCTTCTAATAGAGCTCACTTTCCGTTTGAGGACTCTGGCTGTAAACTAGTAATTGTCCACTGCAGTTCATCGGGTAGTGATCATGGGAAAAATAGATTGTGCTGCTGCTGACACCTGTTTCCCTAACAGAGCTTCTATCTAGCCAACCGGCAGTTAGTGTGCCCACGTGGGACTGTTGTCACCAGCATCAAAGGATGTAAAATGGGTCTTGAGAAAAAGAGTTCTATAAGCACATCATCCCCACCCCTAACCCCCAGCTTTATTGACATAGAATTGATATTTAACACTGTGTATGTTTAGGGTGTGCAAGGTGATGATTTGAAATATGTCTGTATTGGATTGAAAAATGAGTATCACAAAAATGATTAATCAACACCTCCATTATCACCTCACATGATTACCTTTTCTAAAAAAATTGTGGGGAGATCATGGATGATCTATTCTCTTAGCGACGTCACAGGATTGTATTTGTTAAGTGTAGTCACCACGCTGTACATTAGGTCCCCAGAACTTGTTCATCTTATAACTAGAAGTTTGTACCCTTTGACCAATATCTCCCCATTTCCCCTCTTCTCCCAGCCCCTGGCATTTACCATTCTACTCTCTGAGTTAGGCTTCTTTAGATGACATAATTTCTTTAGACAAATACTGTATAGGTGAAGCCATACAGTATTTTTTTAAAATATATTTTTATTGATTTTTTACAGAGAGGAAGGGAGAGGGATAGAAAGTTAGAAACTTTGATGAGAGAGAGACATCGATCAGCTGCCTTCTGCACACCCCCCACTGGAGATGTGCCCGCAACCGGAATCGAACCTGGGACTTTTCAGTCCGCAGGCCAACGCTCTATCCATTGAGCTAAACCAGTTTTGGCAAGCCATACAGTATTTATCTTTCTCTGTTTGATTTATTTCACTTAGCATAATGCCTTAAAGATCTATCCAGCCCTAACCGGTTTGGCTCAGTCTGCAGACTGAAGGGTCCCAGGTTTGATTTCAGTCAAGGGCATGTACCTTGGTTGTGGGCACATCCCCAGTAGGAGGTGTGCAGGAGGCAGCTGATCGATGTTTCTAACTCTCTATCCCTCTCTCTTCCTCTCTGTAAAAAATCAATAAAATATATATTTTAAAAAAAAGATCCATCCATATTATCACAAATGGTAGGACTTACTTTTTATGGCTGAATAATATTGTACTGTGTACATGTTCTTTATCCATTTATCCATCCATAGATACTTTGGTTGTTTCCATTTTGAGGCTGTTGTCACAAACATAGGAATGCATATATCTTTTAAAATTAATGTCTTTGAGTTCTTTGGATAAATACCCAGAAGTGAAACAGCCGGGTCTTATGGTAGTTCTATTTTGTGTGTGTGTGTGCTTTTTTTTTGTAGTGGCTGCACCAATTTGCAATCCCACTATCAGTGTGTACAAGGGTTTCTTCTGCAACACAAGTGGGAGATGGAATAGGGAAGCAAGGAGAAAAGAGGAAGTCAGGAGATTCATTCATTCGCTTAACTATTTATTTAGCCCTGCTCTATTTCACATGCTGTTCTTGGAACTGTCGATAGAAACAAATCAAAGGTCCCTGGGTTTGGAGCTCGAGTTCTTGAAGGGTAAGAGTTGAATAAGTTTTCATCACAGCATGTACTGGATATGGCTGAATATGGGAGTTGTCGGTGCACAAGGACAAGTTCTCATTTCAGTCTATAGTATGCTTCCTGCGCCACATTTGAAACTTGTCCTAGACGTTACTTACATTCGCCTATGAGGATTCTGATAGTGATTGTGGAAGAGCTGTTCTTGACGCTGTTGGTGAGCCACCATTCCCCACATGTGTAAGGTGTGCAGGGACCTAAAACTCAAGTTAGAAGCGGGAGAAGTAAGGCTGGAAAATGTGATATAATTTATTGCTTTAGCCTCAAGTATCCGTGGCACTGTGGATTTTCCCTAAACTTTGTTATGAGAAAGATAATTAAATGATAAAGGCTAAACTATTCTAGTCTGGAAGAAAAGATTCCATGATCTCCAGGAACATTTTTCAGGTCTTCCTTCAGATATGTTGCTACTCAAGGATCATTTATGATCTTATAAGATGTTAGCTAACAAGCACATTTCAGAAAAGTACGATAGGAAGACTGCTAGTTATGTATTCAGTGAACATTCCCTCTTCTTTTTTGTTGGTTTTGTTAAGGCAGCAGTGGCTCATTCCAGCATAGACATGAATTTCCCAGGTGCCAGTGGTGCATGTGCATGGCTCTGGCCATTAAGATAGGATCACAGAAACAGTTTTAGCTGGTGCCATCCTTGAGTCCTTCCTTCCCTTGCCTGCCTAGAACAGGATGTGATGACTGAATGTGCAACAGCCATCTTGGGCCATCAGGTTTACAGTGAGAAAACCACAGAAGTACCATCTCTGACTTGATATGTCAAACCAATGCCTGCAGCTGCTACTTCCATCTTCTCATTGTGTGAGAAAAGTAAACCACTATAATCATGCATCATTTTGGTCAATGACAAATCACATATATGGCAGTGGTCCCATACAATTATACTGGAGCTAAAAAATTCCTATTGCCCGGTGATGTTGTAGCCATTGTAAGGTCATAGCACAATGCATGCTCATGTGTTTGTGGTGATGCTGGTGTAAACAAACTTACTGCGCTACCAGTTATATAAGAGTATAGCACACACATGATGGCTGGCGATGCCATCAAGGTTTGTGTAAGCACACTATGATGCTCACACAATGACAAAATCGCCTACCAATGCATTTCTCAGGATGTATCATGTGATTAAGAGGCACATGCCTGTATTTGTTTAAGCCACTGTGGTCTAGTTTTCTGTAACTTGCAACTGAATATCATCCTAGCTGATATGAAACACTGAGGGCTCTGTTGATCAAACATCCTTGCAAGCACTCGGCTTATGTAAGAAGTTGGTATATTGTGTAAGAAGCTGTATATTATGAAAGCTATACACTGAACCATGGAAGCCTCAGGCACCTCCCTGTCCTGCTTAGAGAGTGCCTTCCTGTCCTGCTCATAGTTCAGTGTGTAGCTCATGAGTCAATCTTAAAAACTAATGGCCAACCAATGAATTCAGACATTTGAGGAAAACCTGCACACGAAAGGCATATCCCAAAACAAACCGAGAAAAACTGAAATTCAGGTGTTAGAAACCAGAAGTTCTTGACCCTGGAATGCTAGCCATTGTAATGTCATAGCACAATGCATGCTCATAGGTTTCTGCAGAGCCCTCAGTGTTTCATATCAGCTAGGATTACATGTCCTGCTTACGCAGCCATGTGCCTTTTAATCATGTGATATATCCTGAGAGATGCATTGGTAGGCGATTTTGTCATTGTGTGAGCATCCTAGTGTGCTTACACAAACCTTGATGGCATCGCCAGCCATCATGTATGTGCTAGACTTTTATATAACCAGTAGAGCAGTGAGTTTGTCTACACCAGCATCACCATCAACATATGAGTATGCATTGTGCTATGACACTACATTGTGCTATGACATTCCAGGGTCAAGAACTTCTGGTTTCTAACACCTGAATTTCATTTTTTCTCAGTTTTGAGATATGCCTTTCATGTGCAATTTTCTCTCAAATGTCTGAATTCATCGGTCGGCCATTAATTTTTAAAACTGACTCATGAAAAAGTCCTTTGAAAGCTCTGGGTGTATGGACAGGGAATGTTGCCAGGAGGGTTTTGCTGTAGTGAACCAGCCTTGTGACTACTGAGGGACCCTCTGATGTCAGTGTGTGGAGGTCTTTCCTCTGGGACTGTCCAGTTTCTCCAGAGGAGAAATCTGTGATTGGGTGGAGGAATATGCTGGTTGCTTTCGATGAGCAGAACAGGGAGGTGCCTGAGGCTTCCATAGTTCAGTGGAGAGCTTACCTAATATACCAGCTTCTTGCATAATATAACAGCTTTCAACACTATGACTGGTTCTTGCCTGCGTGTGGCTTAGACTTCAACTCTAGAGCCTCTTGGGATAATTTCTCCAGAGTATGATCCTCTATTCTCGTGTGTGGTGGTGAGTAGAGAGGAGAATATTTGTTTGGCTACTTAAGAGTTGGGAAGGGGACCTGGGACTAGAGATCCAACCATTTCCCACACATATGGTCTACCAATGCCACTAATTTTAGAGTCACACCTTCACTTCCACCTTTTGTGAACCTTACTGCCTCCAAACACTGAGACTCTAGTTTCTAGTTCATTAGTCATTGAAATTCCCCTCTGCTCAGTTTCCTAATTCTTTTGTTCTGTTAGTGGTGGCTTCTTCATTCACTTTCCATCTTTCATAAGCTTGATGAATGTTCTTTGTTTCTGTTTCTCTCCATTTTGTTGTTGGAGGAGAGCCCCCAAAAATCTCATTCAGGATCAATTCCAAAGAACTGACACGTAGCCTATTCAAATGCATAAGAGCTTTTTAAAAAATATTTTATTGATTTTTTTTACAGAGAGGAAGAGCGATAGAAACATTGGTGAGAGAGAAACATCGATCAGCTACCTCCTGCACACTCCCCACTGGGGATGTGCTCTCGACCAAGGTATGTGCCCTTGACTGGAATCGAACCTGGGATCCTTGAGTCCGCAGGCCGGCACTCTATCCACTGAGCCAAACCAGTTTTGGCCAAATTCATAAGAGTTTTAATAGGAGAAACTTTTAAAAAAATTTTATTGATCAATTTTGAGAGAGAGAGGGACATGGATTTGTTGTCCCACTTATTTATGCATTCATTGGTTAATTCTTGTGATGTGGGTATCAGGATGGTGCTCTAACCAGCTGAGCTACCTGGCCAGGGCCTAATAGGAGAAACTTACATACACGGACAAAGCAGCTGCTCCCAGTGGTGGCCAGCAGGAGGTGGGGGTGGGGAGTCCACACCCCTCCCAGGACTGGGTCTCTTTTTCATAGGGGGTTAATAGTAAAACCATATGGTGGATAGTCACATAGACAACCAGAAAGAACAGTGCATTCCTAAGCTAACAGATACCATCAGACAGTTATCACACTCCATACATTCATTAACCTCCTTCCCGGGGCCTGACATTTATCTTTGGGTGGCATTCCGGTTTTCTAAGTCAGCCAAGCCTCAGGCTATGGAGACTTAAGAGTCCAACATTTCCCAGACACCTTTGTTGCTGGAGTCATATTGCATCTCAGTGAGTTCTCCTATAGGGGCTAACACCTATTCATCGTATTTCTTTACTGGCCTTTTGGAGTGAGCACTGGTGTGTGGTCACTCTACCATAGAGTATTTCGCTTCCTTTCACTAGTTAACCTGATTTTGAACCCCAAGACTTATGGTAGTGAGCATCCCAATGATAGGTTATAGGAATGAAAACCCCTGAAAACGGTTTAATAGTTCAGCAGATTGTGGTAGGAAATTGAATCTTTTTTTTTTTTTTTTTTT
>PVJN01055843.1:0-12958 GCA_004026805.1 Lasiurus borealis | reverse complement strand
AGAAGGCTTTGTTATGGTGGGCCCTGTCCATCAAGCCTGGCTCTTCCTCTCTCCTTATGCCCCACCCTCCTGTAGAAGACGACCTGTCCTGCTAAGGCCCCAGGGCCTCGATCATTTTCCTGGACAAGCTTCTTAATGGGCACTGGCCTGGCTCAGCAACTGCCACTCTGCGTCCTTCTCTGTCCTCCAAGGTTACTCCTGAATGCACTGGGAAGGGGAGGTCAGGGGATGGGGCTGCATTCAGGCCCAGGATGGCTATTTGAGTGGAGGGAGGCCATCTCTATCAGCCAGTGAGAGCCACTCAGGGCTCAGGAGAGACAGCAGCCAGGTCGAAGCTTACCTGGAAGCAGACCATTCAGTTCAGTGGGTCTTTGTCCAGGGGCTTAGGCTGGGTGTGGTATGCTCCTCCCCACCCCCCACACTCCAACTGGAAGCTGAGCTCCAACAACTCACCCATCACCCATTTACATCAGAAGCTCTGAGAAATGAGGGCCCCACCCAATTGGGAAGTTGCAGGGGGAAGAAGAGGACTTACTCCCTGCCCAGCATGGCCCAGGCAGGAGCACTGCCTACCCTTGGTCCTCAGTTTCTCTTTCTGTAAAGCAAAGGTGTTGAGGGCCTAGAGTCCCAGCATCCATCAGCAAGTCTGCCCCATCCTGGGCCTTCCTCTGAGGTCCTATATGTGCCCAGCCTTGAATGGGACCTGGATGACGAGGGACCCAGTAATCCTTCTCTTCTTGCTCACCCCTGTGGCCCACCTGTGACTCCCACACATCTCTTCTCTCCTCTGCACCTGGGCTCCTGCCCCTCACTCCTCGGAGCCCTCCCAACGCCTCTGGTCCCACCATGAAGGTGATCTCCCTGCTTCTCCTCCCCACCCACTCCTTCCTCTCCGCCTCACCTTCCTGCTGCTTCTGGGACCGCTCCCAGTTGTAATACTCCAAGATGATGGGGTCTCTGGCAAGAAAACACAAACACAACACCAGTTGCTGCCAGGCCCGTGGGTGTTGGGGGGAGGGAAGGGAAGGTGCACGAGGAGCTTCATGGGAGACGGGTGCAGTGAGGCAAGGATTGCCCCAGCCATCACTCCCCCAGCGGCCCATGGGGGCTGGGCCAGGGCCTCCCTCACCTCCCCATCCCACTTGCCTGGGCCCCCGAACCATCCTGGGGTTGTGGGGGAGACAGCCTGGCTTGCCATGTGACCCTAGACAAGTCTCTCCCTGCCCTGGGCCTTGATTTGCCCATCTGTGAGATGAGATATCTGAAGGCCCTCCCTTCCTCCCAGGGACTCCAGGTGCCCCTGTGACTTGTATCTGACTGGGTGGCACAGAATGATCCCTCCACACAGGCCCTGCCACTGTCCCTACACCCGAGGAGCCACCTGAAGGGAAACAGTGCTGACGAGCGCCTGCCTGCGCCTGGGCTGGCGGGTTCTAGGGCAGGAGGCCTTCCTGAATAAGGAAGTTCATTCAGGGCAGGGCTGGGAGAAGGCCACTCACATGTAGGCTGCATCGGATCCGTGTCTGCTTCCTGCAGGAGGAGGCGGAATTAGGCCCAAGCTCCCGGAGGTGACCCTCACTGCAGTCCCCAACCCCCAGAGCCCACCTACCTTTGCTGAAGTTCTGGTACCTTGGTGATGCAGAATCTGGAGGGAAAGCCAAGGTTTCCTTACCTGCACACCTTTGCACCTGCTCTTTCCCCTCCCCCACCAGGCCAATCCCATCAGGCCGCCCAGCCTGGCGTATATGTCTCCTTCCTGTCAGGCCTGGCTCCCCTGCCTCCCCTCCTCACACCTCCCCTGCACGTCTGCACAGTACTGTCCCAGTCCCACCTCACCCCGCCCCACGCCTTCGCCTGAGGCTCACTCACTCACCCTCGAGGCTGGGGGAGAACTGCAACAGCTTATCCTTCCTGCAGGGGAGGGGGAGGGAGGGACTGAGGAGGACCCATGGGGTGGAGGTGGGAGGGGAATGGTGTTAGGGTTGGGAGGATTTGAAGGCCACAACCCTCCAGCCTCCTGGAGGGAGGGAGGCCCATCTCCATCAGGGCCTAGACCTGAAACTCTGAGGTCTGAAGAGGAAGTAAGGTCTTGGCCTGGGCTCAGCCAGTGGGGCCCCAGGGTCCTCCTCATCACTTCCTGTGGGGGCTGTGACCCCTCGGGGTCCAGGATAAGGGGCTCATTCCTACCTTGATAGAGCTGTGTCCACCAGGGGCCTGACCACTGCAAAGGACGAGGGGGTGTTAGCTGGACCCCAACGCTGCTTGCCAATGAAGCTCCCTCACCCCTTCACCCTAGCAGGTCAGGCATGGCCACTACTTCAGGGTGAAGGGACTTCGGTATGGACCGCCCCAACCCTGAGCCCCGCCCCTGAACCCTCTGTTTGGGACTCACAGGAATAGGTCTGGGCCACTGCAAAGCTCTGTTGATTCTCTTGCCTGGAAACACATGGGACTGTTCTGAGCTTGGGCCTGGCCTCCCACAGCCCCAGGGACAGAGAGACAGGACAGATGGACACAGGGGCACAAGGAACAGAGAGGAGGCACATAGTAGGGCAAGAGTGAGGAGAAGGAGCTGCCTGACACCCCTCTAGGTCTCAGAACCAGAGCCCAGCCCCTGATGCCCTCATTTTCTGGACTGCTCCCCGACCCTGCCCACTGGGTGCCCACCCTTTCCACAGGGCCCTGGCCTGGAGTCAGCTGCCAGAAAGACCCATTTCTCAACATGGGGTTCCAGGAAGCCCCAGAGATGGCCAGGAGGGTCTGTGGGCAGATATCTAGTCACCGTCCAGGGTCCCTTCTTTCCATGAAGCACAATCCTGGCTTTTGTTTAGCCAGCAGACGCCCATCTAAAAGCAGGTGTACCCCAGCCTCCCTTGCACCCACAGGTGGCCACGTGAAAAAGCTCTGGCCAGTGAAATGCAAGCCAAGGTTGTTGGGAATTCCAGCAAAGTTCCGTAAAGGAGTCACTGACAGCGGGGGGTAAGGCCTTTTTGTCCTTCTCCTTCATTCTTACTACCACCTGGAATGCAGAGCTAAGGGCTGGAGCCCTCGCTGCCATTTTGGACCATGAAGTGCCCTTGAGAATGGAAGCTACCACTAAGGAGGGTGATCAGATTAGCTAATCACTAAAGCATTTTGGGTGTCTCCCCTGGATTAATATGGTCATCTGGCCCAGGCTTCTAGGACCTCCTGGGGAGCAGCGGGGGCGGGTGACGTGATTTAGGATGGGTGCTCTGTCTAAATCCACAGAAGAGACCGAGGCATGGCTTTCCAGAGGAAGTGACGCAGGAGCTGGACCTGGCACACATAGGCTGTCAGGACTGAGCCCCAGTGAGGTGGGCAGAACCCAAGCCTCTCCTCCTACCTCTCCCACCAGAGCCCCATTTCCCCACCCACTACATGAGGAAGTTGAATGCACAGCTCTAAAATCAACCAGGGCCTTGAGTGGGCAGGGGCTGGTGGGGAGAGAGCAGAGGGGGGACTCTGAGGAGGCCTCCTGGAGAAGGAGAATAGGGGCACCAGGGAGCCTAGCCCACTCCTGTGGAGGTTGTGGGCCAGCCATCTAGACAGCCAATGGCCACAGAGGCCTGGAGGGACCCAGTCCTGCCCCCGGGCTCCTGGAGGAGGGGGCCTGGATGGGGAAATGCTATTTTCAAATCTCATTGTGGTTTTTCAGTTGCAAAAGGAAATGAGAAAGGGCGTATGTGCCCATTTGTGCGTGAGTAGCCACTCGAATGTGCACACAGTCCTGCATGTGTGAGAAGTGCACGCATGAGCAAGTGTGCAGGGAGTGTGTGGGTGTGTGTAGACGTTCACACGCAGGCCTTTCATCAAGTCATCCTTCTACTCAATGTCAGGATGCCAATGGCCGCTGCCCCCTGCCTGGGGCTGTCCGAGGGCGGCCCCCTGGTTTGCAATGTCTGGCACAGCTGACCCTCCCAGCACTCACAGAGCCTGGAGCTCCCTCACCCAGCCCCACTCCGCTGGGTTCACTGACCCCATTGCATCTCTGCCCCGCCTCCCTCCTTCCTGCTGCACAGGAGCCCTTCTGTGGGCCTCGTGGTCCTTGGAACGAAGGCCAAGGCCTCTCCCTCATCCAGCTTATCTCCCTGAGACACACGGTACCTGCCATCATCCCTGTAAGACAGTGTCCACCCTGTCCTATGTCAGCGACTGCCCACTCAGTTCCCTCTCCCTCTAGAATACCCCCCTTTGCCTCTTTTTCTCTTAAAAATCTTTCCCACCTTCTTCCTTAATCACCCTCCACCCCCCAGGGACATGCCCACATCCTCCCTGGCTTGGGAGGGGCAGTCAGAGAATGCTGGCTCCTTCAGCATTTTCCAAGGGAGACTCAGACCCAGCTCACCCTTTGCTCTGCCTGGTATCGGCCCCACACCCCCAGCCCCTCATTGCACCAAGAGGCCGAATTCCTCTGTGGACACCCACCCGCTCCCGCACAGCAGGTGCCCCGGGCCGGGTTCACAGGGAGGATCTCTGCAGATGCTCTCCGGCCAGCGGGAACATAGCAGCCCCTCCCCCTGAAGCCCTTGCTGCCTGCCCTGGGGCAGGGCCTGGGCAGCCCCTGGGTGCCCCCTCTCCTTCCCGGACTGCTCGGGACCCACTGGAGCCCAGCCTGGAGGAGGTGTGGGTAAAGGGGTGAGACACAGCACGCAGGATGCCTGAGGGGATGCCCACAGCCCAGCACACAAAGTCACTGGGCCGGGGACACGGAGGCACTCACAGGTTCCTCTGCTCATAAATTTTCTCAGATCGCTTCGCACCTGCGAAAACGAGACCAGATTAGCAAGTGTCCAGAGCCAGGGTGGGACTGATACCCAAGGCCCCCTCATCCTATCTGCCTGCGCCCTGTCCTGGGACAGGACACAGGGTCCCGCCGACCGCTGAGGGCTGCCTGACATTGACATGGTGTTTCCCACTGTTGATGTAGGAGAGCAGAGGGCAGAGAGGCCGATGCCCCAGGCAGCCGGCCCAGCCTTTCCTCCCTTGCCCAGAGCAACGCCCCGCCCCCAACATACCCCTTGACCCCGCAAAACCAAAGCCCCCAGTGAACCGGACTGTGTTCAGGTGCAGATTGGGGCCAGCCCTTGGGGGAGTCAGCCCCACCTTGTGAGGCTTCTCTGACTGCCCCTCCCAAACACAGGCAGGTCTGGCCTGGGAGAGTTTCTGGGTGTACTGTCTCCCCTCCACTGCGCCCATGAGCCCCCTCCCAGCCCCTCCCGGTCCCAGTCCCACCTCTACCTGAGCGGGAGCAGCGGACACAGAGGCTGGCCACCGCCCCCAGCAGCAGCAGGAGGGCCGCCCCGGGCCACAGCAGCTCCGTCTCTGCACTCATGTCGGCTCCTGGCACTTTTCCTGCAATGCTACAGCGTGAACCAGAGGGGGAGGCTGCTACAGCGTGAACCAGAGGGGGAGGGCTAGAGGGCCACCCCTTCAGGAGCCCGCCTAGCCCCACATCTCAGGCTTCTTACCCACTCTGGCTCCGACAGCCTCACAGCTGAGTCCAGGCTGAGGAGCACCCTTCCCACCCTGCTGGAGGGCCAGGCAGCACCACTCGTATTCCTCCATCTGACCCCAGCCCTGCACTCGTGACCCCCCCAAGGCCAGCATCAACACGTGGCAAGTGCTGGAAGGTTCTGGGGACCCGCCAGGCAGCACCATGTGTGTGTGCACACTCCTGCATACACCCTCCCTTAATCCACACAACTGCCCTTTGAGGGAGGGGCTTGCTCCACTTCACAAATAAGGAAACTGAGGCCAGACATCTGCCAATTGCTAAGTGGAAAGACGGGATTCAAGTTCCAGCATCCAGACCCTACTTCCGGCTTTGCCCACGGCATCCCCTCCCTCCTGTAAATCCCGCTTTACTCCCCACGCTTGGAGTCTGTGGTCCTTCTGCTTGGGAGCGCCCAGCAGCCTCACCCAACCGTGGGCACTTCTCCTCCCCATCATGGCCGCCCGGGGAAGCTGCGAGCAAGATTTCTATTTGTTAAAAATCCATGCATCCAGATTCCTCCTGCCCTTGGAGCTGGGAGATCCGGGAAGGCTTCTTGGAGGGAGTGGGCTTACAAGCTTCGGACAAGCGAGCTCAGAGGGACCTGGTGGCCAGTAGAGCAGTGGTTCTCAACCCTTTTTAATGCTGTGACCTTTTAATACAGTTCCTCATGTTGTGGTGACCCCCAATCATGAAATTATCTTCGTTGCTACTTCATAACTGTAATTTTGCTACTGTTAATGAATCATAATGTAAATATCTGTTTTCCGATGGTCTTAGGCGACCTTGCTAACAGTTTTCAACCTGTGGGTCGCGACCCACAAGTTGAGAACCGCTGCTGTAGAGCCTAAGACCATCAGAAAACACAGATATTTACATTATGATTCATAACAGTTGCAAAATTACAGTTATGCAGTAGCAACGAAGATAATTTCATGATTGGGGGTCACCACAACATGAGGAACTGTATTAAAAGGTCACAGCATTAAAAAGGGTTGAGAACCACTGCAGTAGAGGGAGGTGGGGCTGGAAGAGAGAGGCTACAGGGCAAGGAGGCCCTGAACCCCTGCCTGCCGGCTGCTGTCTCAGGGGCTGGTCCTAGCCACAGCCTCAGGGCCACACTGATTGTCTGGTTTTGGTGATCAAATCTACACAGCAGCGTCTGATGAAGGCAAGTTCAGCCCCCTTGAGGGGGTTTCCAAAGAGAATCATTGAAACTATAAAGAGACTCAGCCACCTCGAAATAGCCGAGCCACAGCTGAGGGCTGCAGGGCTCTCTGAGGGGCCGTGTCCCAGGTGGCACACAGAGCCTCCACACTGAGCACCCGCTCTGTGCACACCTGTGCCTCCTGCAGCAGGCACCTGGGAGGAGGGCTTCCCCCTCTTTTCAGCTGGGGCGGGTGAGGCTTAGGGAGACGATGGACTGTGTCCTGCCCACCTCCTGCTTCAGGCTCCCCTGAGGCCTGTGTGCCCCTGGCTGTCCCCCCACTTCTTTGAGCTCCTGGAATCTGGGGCACAGTCAACAAGACATGTACATGCCAGGCGGAGTCTCATCAGGGGCCGTCCCAGAGAAGCCACCTCTCCTTCCCCAGAACGTGGAGTTTCGAGTGAGTCGGTGGGAACGTGGGAATTCCCAAATCTCGTGGCAGAGCAGCCTCCACGGGAGGAGAAAGACTGGTTCCTGTCACTCACGATGCTGTTTGCGGGGATCCGCTCCCCCTCCTCTCAGAGGCCAGGCACTGCCCTCCGGGTCTGCACAGCTTGCCCTGCCTGTGGAGGCCGCCCAGGGAGGACTCCCTCCCAAGGTCCCTCGGGCTGTTGGAAGTCGGGAGCACCTGCCTTAGAGGGAGGACTCCTGGGGTCCAATCCCGTCTGTGCCTTGGCATCTCTTGGCCTCAGTTTTCTCATCTGTAAAATGGGGGTCAATCACATCCAGCCAGGCTCAGGGCTGGGGCTTCCTGAAGAGAAACCCACTGAGGGTCTTATTTCTGGCTGGCTGGTTTGGACAGCTTGGTCCTTTGGTTAGCACGGTGACTCGTTTTGTCCCAAAAGGAGACTTGGGCACAGACACGGGGGGAGGGTCACACACATGTCCCCGGCGAGAGCCGGGACATGAGTCCACCCCGGCCACCCCCAGGGGCTGTTTAAGACTCCAGAAGTGAGTCCACACTCTTGACCTGGCACTTGGAGCCCTGGGGCATGACCTGCTGACCTCTGGGGAAGGGTGGCCCCCCACCCCAGAGGACCCTGACAATCAGAGAGCCCTTTGGCGTCCTGAGGTGAAGCACACTCCAGCGGTGGCCCTGGCCCCTCTGCACCCCTGGCACTGGGGGAGGCTGGGGAAGGGAGCAGAACACACATTCTGCCAGGAACAAACATTGGACTCCAGGGCCAGGCCTTTGGTTGCCCCTTTGTTAAGTGGGGGGAAGAACGACACTCTTCCTGTGGGTTTGTCACCTGAGACCTGGCATCCAGATGATGCATGGAAGGTGCTGGGCAGGTGGGGCACAGTTGGCCCTGACTGTCGGGACTGGCCATCAACTGGCTCCGGGGACGGGGGCCGCTGCAGCCTGCTGGGATCAGAGCTGTCTGGAGGCCGCAGTGGGCAGTATGGAGCAGGCCTCTCCGGAGCCTTCTCTGCCTGCTCCCCAGTCAGCCAGGCCTGAGCCTCCCCACCCCCTGCCTCACCGCCTGGGCCTTGGGCTGGGATCTGAGAGGGGCTGGGATCGGAAGAGAGCACGGCTCTTGCCCCAGCCCCTCAGCTAGCTGTCTCAGAGACCCACGGCATCATGCAGAGACACCAGGCCCAGACAGAGGTGAGTGCTCTGTCCACGCTCACACAGCTGGCCAGTCACGGAAGCCGGATCAAAGCCCGGGGCATGCTGCCTATGAAGGGCACACTCCTTTACCTTTTTCCTTATTATATTTTTAAGAATCATGAAATATTTTTTAAAAGAGACTAAGTTGAGTAAAACTCCTATGCCCTCCATCCTCCTACCCACCGAATAACACGGCCCTCTCCCGTCACTTTCCACCCGTGTTCTGAGGGCAGATGGGGTGGGCAAGGTGGAGGGAGAGAGGCTGGGCCCAGGAGAGGCCCCAAGAAGCCACGCAGGGCTGGGTGGGTAGGGAGGGCGGCTGTTACAGCCCGTGGCCCTGCAGGCCAAAATAGCACAAAGGGAAGTGGGCAGTTTTCATATGAACAAGGTTTGCAACCAGCTATGTGGGAAAGGCCTCAGCGCTGCGCTGTGGGGGTGTCAGCGCCTGAGCTTCCCGCGCAGAGGGGCTCTTGCAGATGATCCTGCCCCTTCTCCTGGCACCTGTCATGCTGCAGGTGGGGGAACTGAGGGCCACCGGGGCTGAGGGCAGGCTGGGGGTGGAGGGAGAGGTCCTGGTCTTAGCCCCCAAAAGGCTTTCGCCCTGGGCTCTGCTCTGGGGTCTGCCTCGTTTTCCCAAATAACCGCGGCCCTCAGGTGAGGCCGTCCCAGGGCTTCTCATGGAGGCTCCGGTGCTCAGGTGACTGGTGCAGGGCTGGGCAGCCCTCGTCCCAGGGTAGGAGTGGAGGATGGCGAAGGCCAGGGCCACCCGCTGACAGAGCTGGGCACAGGGAACTCTCCAGGGCTTACGTCGAAGGCCCCAGCAGAGAGCTGCTGGCCGCGCGGGGGACGGGGTGGGATGGCAGGACAGGTGCTTCCACCTGGCCGGGGGCAGGACCTGGGCATGCTTGCCTTAGAGTCTCACCCATTCTCCCATGCATAGCCCTGTGTCTGCGATAGTACAGTCCTGTTTTACAGATGAAGAAACCTAAACTCATCGGCATGGACTAGGGGCCACTGTCCTGGCCCCTCACCATCTCTGGACTGCAGATCGGGCTGGGAAAGGGCAGGGCAGGGCAGGGAAGTGGCTGAAACCCCAGAACCAAGCTGCCTCGCTGAGTGCCGCAGGGTCCAGGGTGAGGGCTCCCGAATTAGGGGTACCAGCGCAGGAGTGGGGTCAAAGGAAGGGGTGTCAGGCATCCCGATATCTTCCCACTTCACCCAACAGGCCAAGTGCCCAAGAGAGGCCACTCCAACCCATGGGGTATCAGAGGTCGGGGGTGGAGGGGAAGTTGGTGGGGGCGGCAGCCTCAGGACCTCTGCCCTCAAGACTAGGCTCCAGGCAGTCCCGGGAAAGGCTTACCTGAGAGTTGGGGGCTCTTCACTGCGGCCACCTCATGTTGAGCCCACACACCTGCAGGAGCTGAGTCCAATACCACAGACACTTGCGGGCAGCAAGCAAGGCGGCCGGCTTCCTGTCAGCCACTGAATCATCCCTCACACATCCGCTGCCCTGCCGGACAGGCTCTGGTGTGAACACAGAGACACATGCAGCAGACAGAGAGGAAGGGGGAGGAGAGAGAGGGAGGGGACAGAAAGCCATGGACACACACACTAAACACACACGTAAGATACACAGAGGGGCAGGGAGGCAGAATGAAATGGCAGTGCACACACACAGACAGCAAGAGAAGGAAGACACGGAGAAGCACACACTGAAGAACACAAATGCACACTAACACACACACAACTCAGAGACAGAATCAGGGAGAGAGAGAGACAGAGGAGATAAATAGGCAGGAAGAGAATGAGAAAGAAGCACACGCACTACATACAGAGACACGAAGAGGGACAGAGAGACAGGCAGGAACTGAGTGTGAGGTCAACCAAGAGTCTCAGGCTCAGAGTAAGAGGGAGACACAGGAGGACAGAGAGACACAGAGACAGAGACCTCGATCATCAGAGACGCAGAGCAAGGGCCAGAGCCAGATACTCAGAGAGCAAGAGTCCAAAAAATGAGGTGTACAGCGCGTGCACACACATACACACAGAACATGAGACACAGGTGGACAGAGAAGACAGAACAAAGGCTGGAGGGAGGCAAGGCAGCTGGCAGGGGAACGGACAGCCACAGGCATTAGAAGGAGCAAGAGAGGCAGCCACGCTGAAGGACAGGACAATCCCGGCTTCTCCTGTCCTGGGAGCCACATCTCATCCCCCCGTTTTGCAGATGAGGCAGGGTGAGGGCAGAGCCGGGTGAGGGCGCTGGCAGTGTGGCCACAGCCAAGCGGACCAGCTGCGGCCCCGCACCAGACCTTCGCTCCGCTGTGAAAGGTGAGAGGGGAGTCTGGAAGGCATCGGCTCACTGGGAGAGACAGGCTCCAGTGTTCATGTTGCAGGTCATTAGTAACTTGCCCAAAGCCATGGAGCTATTAGTGGCACCCCAACTGCCAGAGATCACAGAGAAGCCCCTGAGGGTCCCCAACACCCCATCAGTCTGGCACTCAGAGCCTGGTCTCCCTTGCTCTAGGCTGGGATTGGGTGTCTCTTGTGGCCCTAGCCGGGGTGGCCAAGATCTGCAGCCGCAAAGGGCCAAGTGCAGAAAAGAAGGCTCAGCCGGAACCGAAACAGAAACTGAGGGATGGGCTCGCTGCTGCCTCCCCGTGGGAGAGAAGGGGGGTGCACAGATTAGAGCTCATTTTGGGAGACACCCTGCACCCTCACTGTCCCCACCCCTGTACATGGGGGGACGAGGACTAGAACTAACCTCATCTCTCTCCCAAAACTGTGTCAGTGCAATCACTACCATCCCACTCCCTTCTTTCATGAGGGTGTGGCTACATTTAAAAATATATATATTTTATTGATTTCAGAGAGCAAGGGAGAGGGAAATAGAAACATCAATGATGAGAGAGAATCATTGATCGGCTGCCTCCTGTACACCCCGACAGGGGACTGAGCCCGCAACAGGGACATAGGCCTGACCAGGAATAGAACTGTGACCTCCTGGTTCATAGGTCGATGCTCAACCATGGTCATGTTTGCTGGCTGAATGTTTCTCACACAGGTGAGAACACATTGCTTCAGAGACTAACTTGATTTGAATCCAGACCGTCAGAGTCCAGAGCCCATTGTCTTTCTACCACCTGAGCGCAGGGACATCCATGGGTGAGAGCCAGCAGCCCTCCTCCCTGGGCTGCCTGCTTGGCCCCTCCTCACACAAGTGGGCAAACCTGGTAGGCTTCCATCTATCGCTGGACCACGTGCCTCCCCGGGGTTTCCTGACTGCAGATGGTCAGAAGCTCCAACACATTTAATGGGAACAGAGTTGTTTTACATTCCCAACTTCTGCCTCGGCTTGGGCCTTAGCAATGGCATGTATTGGAGAAGTAACCTCTGACCACTGGCACAATCTCCAGGTCTGACCAGAGTGCCCAGGAGCTCTACTGGACCCTCTCTGAGCCCATCTTCCAGCATAAAAACAGGGGCCTGTCAACCCAAAGACCCTTTTTGTTTTTAAAAAAATATATTTTATTGATTTATTTTTTTTTTACAGAAGAAGGGAGAGGGACAAAGAGCTAGAAATATTGATGAGAAACATCGATCAGCTGCCTCTTGTACACCCCCCACTGGTGATGTGCCTGCAACCAAGGTATATGTCCTTGACTGGAATTGAACCTGGGACCCTTCAGTCCACAGGCCAATGCTCTATCCACTGAGCCAAACCAATCTTGGCCCAAAGACTTTTTGGACCTGAGTGGGAAGAGCTTGCCCCTTTCTAGGCACTTGTCAAATTTTTCCAACTTCTATTATATTTATAAACTATTCACTTGTGAATTAGAAAATAAGTTATTTTTAAAATTAAATCTTTATTATTCAGATTATTACATTTGTTTCTCTTTTTTCCCCTCCATAGCACCCCTCCACCCAGCTCCCACCCCTCCCTCTGCCCTTAGCTCCCTCCCATTGATCTCATCCATAGGTGTATGATTTTTGTCCAGTCTCTCCCTGTACACCCCTCACCCCTTTCCCCCTGAGAATTATCAGTCTACTCCCTTTCTGTGCTCCTGGTTCTATTATATTCACCAGTTTATTCTGTTGATCAAATTTTTAATTCACTTAATTTTTAGATTCACTTGTTGATAGGTATGTATTTGTTGTTCATAATTTTTTGGCGTTTATCTTTTTCTTCTTCCTCTTCTAAAAGAGTACCTTTTAGCATTTCATATAATGGTTTGGAGTTGATGAACTCCTTTAGCTTTTTCTTATCTGCGAAGCTCTTTATCTGCCCTTCAATTCTGAATGTTAGCTTTGCTGGATAGATTATTCTTGGTTGTAGGTTCTTGTCATTCATCATGTTGAATATTTCTTGCCACTGCCGTCTGGCCTGCATCGTTTCTGTTGAGAAATCAGCTGACAGTCGTATGGGTACTCCCTTGTAGGTAATTAACTGTTTTTCTCTTGCTGCTTTTAATATTCTCTCTTTGTCTTTTGCTCTTGGTATTTTAATTATGATGTGTCTTGGTGTGGTCCTCTTTGGATTCCTTTTATGTGGGGTTCTGTGTGCTTCCTGGACTTGTAAGTCTATTTCTTTTACCAGATGTGGGAAGTTTTCAGTCATTATTTCTTT
>PVJN01055842.1:0-12958 GCA_004026805.1 Lasiurus borealis | reverse complement strand
TTTTCAATACTGTAAATCAACCTTTGAGTGAAGGCCACCCAACCTGAGGTACTGGGGGCTGGGGTGGTGGGTGTGTGGGAGCACCGGGACACCTGGGGCTGGGCCTCACCCGGGGGGTGGGGGTGGCTGGGGAAGCTGACACTTGAGGTGCCTGGCCTCTCTCTGCCAAAAAGCATTTTTTTTTCATTTAAACATGTTTTTAAGAACAGGGAAAATCAAAACCCCAACGTATTTCTGCCTTCCCCAGAGCCAGCTCTATGACCATTAGTTTTTAACTCCCCCTTCCCTCTTCTTTTTGGTTTTCTTCTTTCTCTAAGCACTTAATGGGTTGGGGGTTTGGCTGGGTCAGGACTCTCTGGGGGTCCAGGGTGGAAGTTGCTTCTCCGTTGGGGTTTGCTGCTGCCCTTTTGTCCTGCCCTTCCTTTCCTGCCCCACCTCAGCACTAGGATTTGCCACTCTCCACCACCAGCTGGCCTCCACCTCTCCCTCCAGGTTTCCCATCTTCGACCCCAGAAATGTCTTCGTCTCTCTGTTTTGTTTGTTGGGTTTTTCTTTTTTCCCCCTTTGTTTGTTTTTTGTTTTTCTTTATTTTATTTTGTTGGTTTTTTTTTATAACAATTTTGAGGTCTTTGTGTTCAAGGAGAGCTATTATATTTTGTTAAGAAAGTATGTGTGGGGGGAACCAAGAGGCCACCATGCCTTTATAAAGAAAAAATAAAGTTTGTACTTTGTTTTTTAGAATGTGTCTCCTGGATGTGTAGTAACCTGTGTTACTGGACTAGAAAGAGTATGGGATGCTATTTGGACCCACCAGAGGGGATTATATGTGGGTGAGCTCATGGTGACTCCCCCAACTTGTGTGTTGTTGCAATGAGAAATCAGTATTCTGCAAAGATGGGAGATGGTGTTGGAGGGTGGGAGGAGTGGCTTCCAATTCTTTGGTGGGGGGTAAGGAGAAAATGAACAACCAAGCCACAGATTCCTATCTTCTGGAGCAGTGGTCGAACCGTGGTTTGCCACTCTGTTGACTAATGAGTTTGCTGACCATTGTCCTAGAGAAAGGACACAGGCTCAAGGCTCCTGGTTGATCTCTAGGCTTTGCTACTTTTTCAACTTGAACGTCTATAGAAGGGAAAGACCCCCTTATGATGTGTTTAAAAACTAATATATATATATATTATATATATTAGAGGCCTGGTGCATGAATTTTGCACCAGTGGGGTCCCTTGGCCTGGCCTATGGGATTGGGCTCTGAACCTAGCGAGTGAGGAATTTTTACAAAATTACAGTGTCATTTGGGTCTCTTTTATGACCTCTTTTTCAATACTGTAAATCAACCTTTGAGTGAAGGCCACCCAACCTGAGGTACTGGGGGCTGGGGTGGTGGGTATGTGGGAGCACCGGGACACCTGGGGCTGGGCCTCACCCGGGGGGTGGGGGTGGCTGGTCATTGTGCATCATAGTGATCGATCATTCTGCCATTTGGTCGGTTTGCATATTAGACTTTTATTATATAAGATATATACTAGAGACCTGATGCACAAAATCCATGCACTTGGGTGGAGGTCCCCTCAGCCTGGCCTGTGCCCTCTTGCATTGTGGGAGCCTTATGAGATGTCTGACTAATGGCTTAGGCTCACTCCTGCCACCACTGCTGTGCTCACCAGCCATGAGCCCTGGCTAATCGGCGCTCCCCCTATGGGAGTGCACTGACCACCAGGAGGCAGCTCCTGCATTGTGTCTGCTCCCTGGTGGTCACTACGCATCATAGTGACTGGTTGTTCCACTGTTCAGTTGATTTGCATATTAGCCTTTCATTGTATAGGATATACTAGAGGCCCGGTGCACAGATTTGTGTATCTGTGGGGTCCCTCAACCTGGCCTGTGGCTCTCTGACATCCTCTAGGAGGTCCTGGATTGCCAAGAGGGTGCAGGCCAGGCTGAGGGATTCTACTGTTGCACAATTGGGGCTGGGGAGGGACCATGGGAGGGCTCCAAGACGTGCCTGGCCTGTCTTGCCCAGTCCCATTCGCCTGGACTCCAACAGCAAGGTAACCTACCAGTCAGAGTGTCTGCCCCCTGGTGGTCAGTGTACATCACAGCTACTGGCCAAACAGTTGCTTAGGTTTTATATATATATATACTTGAGGCCCGATGCATGAAATTTGTGTAAGGCTTGACCCTTGTAGCCCCGGCTTCATCTGGAAGGTCATCCAGAGGACGTCCAGAGGTTGTTCCACTGTCCGGTCTAATTAGCATATACTTTTATTAGAGTGTGTGTGTATATATATATATATATGTATATATATATATATATATGAACTTGTTGAATAGAAAGGCAAGTGGGAGCCTGCATTTTAAAGAACTTTTATACATTTTTAAAGGTGAAATTCACAATAAAATCAACCATTTTAAAGGGAATGATTCAATGTGGCATTTAATACATTCACAATGTTGTGCAACCATTATCTCTAGTTCCAAAACATATCCATCGGTAAAATTCACACTTTTATTGTTTGATGGTGAGTTTTGACAAATTCGAACAGTTGTATAAACACCACTACAATCACAATATAAAATTCCCTCATCCCGTGTTCCCTCAAGTTCCTTTGTGGTCCACCCAGCTCCCAGTAAACCATTGATCTATTCCTATCCTACTCTACAGGTTTGCCTTTTCCAAAATGTAAATAGAATCCTATAATGTTTAGCCTTTTGAATCTGGATTCTTTTATTTAACATTGCAACTAAATATGGGGGTGTAGCTAACTAAATTTACATTAAGTTGACTACGTGTCTGAAGACGGACTTAGCCAGGATCTGGGCGGGGACGTCCCTTCCCAAGGCCGCTCCTTCTGGCCCGGTGTGAGGCTAGCCCACAGGCTCCGCGCAGTTCCTTGGAGAGTCAACAGAGAGTGCTGCGAACCCGGAACACCTGGTCTCGCGTCTACAGGCCAGAGGCGGGGCTTAGGGTGGGGCCAGGACAGGCTTCCGCCCCGACTTGCCTGGAGGCCGTAGGTAGCCTCACCAGCGGGCAGCGGAAGTCGGGGGTGCCGCCTCTGGCCCCGCCTCCCCGCCTCGCCCCGCTGGGCGCTTCGGTGCGCATGCTCCTCGGCACCCCTGGCCATCTGGCGCGCTCTGGTCGGCCCCGCCTCTGCACCCGCAGCAGACGGCGTGCGCTCATTCACGCCCGGCGCCCGAGGGCCGCGGAAGTGCGGCTCCGGCGTGTCTTCCGCGCGGAGGCGCTCGCCGACTTTCCTCCGCAGCTGCCGGCCCACCCGGAGGATGTGCGGCGCGGCGCCGGATGGTGGAGTCCGCCCTGTGGGACGGAAGTCCGCTGCGCCGCCCACGTGACTTACCGTGGTTTAGAGGCCGCGGTATAAAGTGTGACAATTTCTGTAACTGTTTAGGGTTGTCGAAAGGGGAATGCATGAGGTCGAAGGTGGTAAAGAATTATGAATTTATTTCTAAGGACAGAAGGGCTGAGAACATGGCATCAACGGGGCAGAGCAGGGGAGCGGGATATTTATGTCCTGTAAAGCTCAGACTGACCGGTGGGTCCAGGTGCAGGTGGGGCGGGTGTAGGTGGTCCGCTGGAAACTGGGTGAGGCAGTCCACTGGAAACTGAAGGCCGTTAATCATGCCACAAATCTTTGAGAGGATCAAGAACCCCAAGTAGGAGCGCAAGAATGAGCCTAATAGTAATATTACTTTTAACCCACACTGTCGGGAACATTGTCATATCAGGACAGGTGAGGAATGTAAGAAATTTTGCGGAAAGTGTGTCACAAGGTGTGTCGGAGTGCGTCTTGTCTAGGCCACATCTATGTCATGGGTTCAGGGTCAGGAGCCTGGTCCAGGTCAACGGACGCACGTGGAATAGTGTAGGTCCAGTCCTGGGAGCACATGATGGTTAGAAAGTGCAGCTGTGTCCTGCAGTAGTGCAGACACTAGCCTGGGAGGAGGTGGGAATGGAGAATACGTGGGAAGGTTACCAAACTCAAGGGGTTTGCTGCTTGGGTTGCAATCGCCAAAAAGGAGATGTATTTATCACAAGGTAGTTGTACTTGAAGCAAGTAAAGGAGACAGGAGGTTCTGCCTTCTAAAAGAGAGGCTTAGCTATTGCTTATGCACACTATTTGGTCAATTATATGTTGACTTCTTTATACTTGGCTACTTTTAATTTTAAGTTTTTAAATATATTTTTGTTGATTTCAGAGAGAAAAGGAGAGGGAGAGAGAGAGAGAGAGAAACATCAGTGATGAAATGGCTGGCTTCTGCATGTCCTGCATTTGGGATTGAGCCCACAACCCAGGCATGTGCCTTGACTGGGAATTGAACTGGGACCTCCTATTTCATAGGTTGATGCTCAATCACTGAGCCATGTTGGGTGTGCTGTACTTGGCTACTTTAAAAAAGTTATTAAAAATATTTTTATTGATTTCAGAGAGGAAGGGAGAGAGAGAGATCGATGAATGATAAGAGAGAATCATCAATCAGCTGCCTCCTGCTCATTCTCCTGGAGATTGAGCCCATAACCTGTGTCCTGACCAGGAATTGAACCGTGACCTACTGGTTTGTAGGTGGACACTTAACCACTGAGCCACGCTGGCCAAACTATACTTGGTTACTTTTTTTAAAAAATTAAAACTTCATTATTCAGATTATTACATTTGTTTCTCTTTTTTCCCCTCCATAGCTCCCCTCCACCCAGCTCCAACCTCTCCCTCTACTCTTACCTCCCTCCCGTTGATTTCATCCATAGGTGTATGATTTTTGTCCAGTCTCTCCCTGTACACCCGTCACCCCTTTCCCCCTGAGAATTATCAGTCCACTCCCTTTCTGTGCTCCTGATTCTATTATATTCACCAGTTTATTCTGTTGATCAAATTTGTAATTCACTTAATTTTTAGATTCCCTTGTTGATAGATATGTATTTGTCGTTCATAATTTTTTATCTTTTACCTTTTTCTTCTTCCTCTTCTAAAAGAGTACCTTTCAGCATTTCATATAATACTGGTTTGGAGTTGATGAACTCCTTTAGCTTTTTCTTATCTGTGAAGTTTTTTATCTGACCTTCAATTCTGAATGATAGCTTTGCTGGATAGATAGAGTATTCTTGGTTGTAGGTTCTTGCTATTCATCACGTTGAATATTTCTTGCCACCCTCGTCTGGCTTGCATCATTTCTGTTGAGAAATCAGCTGACAGTCGTATGGGTGCTCCCTTGTAGGTAATAAACTGTTTTCCTCTTGCTGCTTTTAATATTCTCTCTTTGTCTTTTGCTCTCGGTATTTTAATTATGATGTGTCTTGGTGTGGTCCTCTTTGGATTCCTTTTATATGGGGTTCTGTGTGCTTCCTGGACTTGTAAGTCTATTTTTTTTTACCAGATGTGGGAAGTTTTCAGTCTTTCTTTTTTTTTTTTTTTTAATATATTTTATTGATTTTTTTTTACAGAGAGGAAGGGAGAGAAATAGAAAGTCAAAAACATCGATGAGAGAGAGATATCGATCAGCCGCCTCCTGCACGCCCCACAGTGGAGGTACATGCCTCCAACCGGAATCGAACCTGGGACCTTTAAGTCCGCAGGACGACGCTCTATCCACTGAGCCAAACCGGTCTCGGCCAGTCATTATTTCTTTAAATAGGTTTTCAGTATCTTGCTCTCTCTCTTCCTCTGGCACCCCCACAATTCTGATGTTGGTACGCTTGAAGCTGTCCTAGAGGCTCCTTACATTATCTTCACATTTTTGGATTCTTTTCTCTTCTTGCTTTTCCAGTTGAGTGTTTTCTGCTTCTTTATATTTCAAATTTTTGACTTGATTCTTGCCTTCCTCTACTCTGCTGTTAGGTCTCTGAATAATATTTTTTATTTCAGTCTGTGTATGTTTAAATTCTAGTTGGTCATTTTCCATCTCTAGTTGGATCTTTTTCATCTCCTCTTGGGACTCGCTAACTTTATCCAACTTTTCTAGGATATTCTTGAAAAACCTTATAAGCATGGTTTTGAACTCTATATCTAGTCGTTTGTTTTCCTCCATTTCTTTTTTTAAAAAAATATATATTTTATTGATTTTTCTCAGAGAGGAAGGGAGAGGGATAGAAAGTCAGAAACATCGATGAGAGAGAGACATTGATCAGCTGCCTCCTGCACACCCCACACTGGAGATGTGCTCGCAAGCAAGGTACATGCCCCCGACCGGAATCGAACCTGGGACCTTTCAGTTGGCAGGCTGATGCGCTATCCACTGAACCAAACCAGTCTCGGCTCCTCCATTTCTTTTGTTTGTGATCCCTTCCCTTGTCTCGGCATTTTCACTATGCTGGGAGAACTTCTGTGTTGGATTCAGCTTTATGATACCAGACTTGCAAAACCGCAAAAGCCTCTATTGAGCTTGGGATGGGTGGAGTCTCAGAACTTAAGGGACCACCTTGCCTTCCAGTCAGCCCTGCCCTCCACAGCCCCTGAGTCTCACGTGACTGGGTAATCGCTGGAATGGTCCCTGTGCACTCACGCTCTCTCACAGTGCCTCTAGACTGCTGCCCCTCCGGCTCCCCTGCGCTCCAGGACCATATGAGTCTGGGTCCCCAGGGTTTCACCCGAAACTGGGGTTTAGTGGAGTTAGAAATGGCACGATTGGGAGGGTCTGTCACCCGCCCTCTCGTGAAAGCCAGCGGCACAATCAGCAGTCGGTCCTCTGCACGCAGTGCCGTGCGCGCCACCAGACTTATGATCTTTTGCAACTCCCCTAAATTTCTGTGCACTTCTCCCTTTTCACAGTCCAAACTCCTCCCATATGAGTTTCGGCTGGATCTGGGGTTTAGTGTCGTAGGATAAGGGGTTTAATGCTGTTTGGAGTCTCTGTTTCCCTCCCTCCAGAGAAAACCAGCCAGGTTCTCTGGCACCCACTCTCTGCACGCGTGCATCTGTACCTCAGCTTTTTGCAGCTCCTCTGGGTGTCTGTGAGCCCCTCTCTTTCCTTCTAGTTGTAAAATTTCCACTCAGCCAGCTTTCCTGTGGTTTTGGATGATGTCCATTCTGTCTTTTAGTTGTAGTTTTGAAATTGTTGTGCGAGGCAGCAGTGTAGGTGTGTACCTATGCCACCATCTTGGATTCTCCTCTATACTTCTTACTTTCATTCCCTGATTTCCTGTCAGCTCATCCAGTTTACAGCTGCATCAACAAAATACTGTGCTACATTTTAACATTTATCAAGGAAAACATTCTATGATTCCCCTGTCCTATCTAACAGGAAGGGGAATCATAGAAGACTTCCAAGTCATACTAAGAAGCTTGGACTTTATTGTTTGTGAAGGGGGTTGGGGGGGACTGTCTAGGAGAGACATGATTAACCCAACATTTAATAAAACCCATTTTAAAAACCTTTTTTTGAAGTATTTACTTTATAAAGTACACTCAGAAGAGGGAGTGTAGTTTGTGTTTAGTCCCGTGAATTTTCACAAACTGAATACACAACCATGTAGCCAGCATCCCATCAAGCCCTCAAGTGGTTTTGCTACTAGAAGGGGGGCCTGTCCTTGGCAGGTCTGCCTTGGGTTAGTCGGTAATGTATGGGTTCTTGATTTCATGCAGGAAAAACTTCAAAACATGAGTCCAAGAGACTATGAAAGTGCTGCACACAGTAAAAGCTGGACACAGGTGAGGGGGTGCAGCCTCAGGTCCCCCGTCAAGCCCTGATGGGCAGGGGTGCAGCCTGAGTTTCCCTGATCCAGCACTGGGGGTGCACCTTGAGGTTTCCCTGTCAAGCCCTGCCAGGCAGGAGGGTGCAGTCTCAGTTCCCCTGGTCTGGTGCTGGGGCAGGGGGTACAGCCTGAGGTCATCCCTAGCCCAGCACCAGGATGGGAAGTGCACCTTGAGGTCCCCTGTAAAGCCCCACAAGGTGGGGGGAGGCATAGCCTCAGGTCCCTACTGATTGCTCCTTAAGGCTCCTTATGGGAACTTGGCTTCAGCTGTGGGTGCAACCATTTTGGTGACAGAGTGATGGCTAATTAGCATATTCCCTCTTTATTAGATGAGATGGCATAGAACAATGCATATAGTCAGCCTGCCACATCTATGGGTTCCCAAACTTGGATTAAATACTATGTTGTTGTTTTTTTTAATATATTTTTTTTATTGATTTCAGAAAGGAAGGAAGAGGGAGAGAGAGAAACATCAATGATGAGAGAGAATCATTGATTGGTTGCCTCCTGCACGCTCCCCCCTGGGGATGAAGCTCACAACCCAGGCATGTGCCCTTGACTGGAATCAAACCTGGAACCCATTAGTCACAGGCTGATGCTATATCCACTAAGTCAAACCAGCTAGAGCCTGTTTTGTTTAAAAAAAAATATATATATATGTATATATTTAATAAAACTTTATTGTTCAGATTATTACAATGGTTCCTCTTTTTTTCCCCACATAGCTCCCCTCTACCCGGTTCCCACCCCACCCTCTGCCCTTACCTTCCCCCTACTGTTCTCATCCATAGGTGTACGATTTTTAAAAAAAATATATATTTTATTGATTTTTTTAAAGAGAGGAAGGGAGAGGGAGAGAAAGTTAGAAACGTCGATGAGAGAGAGACATTGATTAGCTGTCTCCTGCATGCCCACAACCAAGATACATGCTCTTGACCAGAATTGAATCTGGGACCCTTCAGTCCCCAGGCCTACACTCTATCCACTGAGCCAAACTGGTTTGGGCAGGTATACAATTTTAGTCCAGTCTCTTCCCGTGTCCCCCACACTCCTTTCCCCTGAGAATTGTGGTTGCAGTCCACTTCTTTTCTATGACCCTGATTATATTATATTCACCATTTTATTCTGTTCATCAGATTTTTTATGCATTTGATTTTTAGATTCACTTGTTGATAGACATGTATTTGTTGTTCCTAATTTTTATCTTTACCTTTTTCTTCTTCCTTTTCTTAAAGAATACCTTTTAGCATTTCATATAATACTGGTTTGGTGGTGATGAGCTCCTTTAGCTTTTTCTTATCTAATATTTCTTGCCACTCCTGTCTGGCCTGCATAGTTTCTGTTGAGAAATCAGCTGACAATCGTATGGGTGCCTCCTTGTACTGTTTTTCTCTTGCTGCTTTCAAAATTCTCTCTTTGTCTTTGCTCTTGGCATTTTAATTATGATGTGTCTTGGTGTGGTCGGATTCCTTTTCTTTGGGGTTCTGTGCACTTCCTGGACTTGTAAGTCTATTTCACCTGGTGGGGAAGTTTTCAGTCATTATTTCTTCAAATAGGTTTTCAGTATCTTGCTCTCTCTCTTCTTCTGATACCCTCAATTGATGTTGGTACGCTTGAAGTTGTCCCACAGGCTCCTTACACTATCTTCAAATTTTTGGGTTCTTTTTTCTTTTTTTTTTTCTGGTTGAATGTTGTTTACTTCTTTGTATTTCAAATCTTTGACTTGATTCTTGTGGTCCATTTGTCTGCTGTTGGGTCTTTGTATAATATTTTTAATTTCAGTCAGTATATGTTTAATTTCTAGTTGGTCCTTTTTCATATCCTTGAGGGTCTTGTTAAATTTATTGACCTTTTCTAGCAAATTCTTGAAAAATCTTATAATTGTGATTTTGAACTCTATGTCCAATTGTTTGCTTGCCTCCATTTCTTTCATATGTAATCTGTTTCTTTGTCTGCATTTTATCTGCTTTCCTGAGTTGGTAGAGTAGCTTTGTGTGGTAGGTATGCTATAGGGCCCAGTGGTTCAGCTTCCCCCAGTTACCTGAGGTGGACACTTTTGGTGCACCCATTTGTGGACTGTGTGTACAGCCTTGTTGTAGTTAAATCTTGATTGATGTTAATATCACTGGGGGGAACTGACCTCCAGGCCAGTTGGCTGTGTGGATCAGCTGTGTCTATGCCAGGAGAACTTCTGTGCTAGAGACAGTCTTATGAGACAAGACTTGCAAAATTGCAAATGCCTCTGTGCTCAGCTTGGATGGGGCAGAGTCTCAGGGCTGAGCAGACAGCCTTGGTTTCCTGTCAGCCCTGCCCTATGAGGCCCCTTGGTCTCAGTGTCCCATGGTAATCTCTGCAAACACCTCTGACAGAAAGCCACCCTTGAGTTTTGCCTGCTGCCAGACATTCCAGTTTCTCCCCAAATGAATCTGAATTCCCAGAAACTCACCTGGAACTAGAGTTCAGCACAGTTGGGAGCTTCCATCTCCCTCCTGCTTTAGAAAGCCAACTGCACACTTAGTTGCCCATGCACTCAGCAGTCAGTCCTTTCTGCATTTGTGCACCTCCGGACCTCTGCCTTCTGCAGCCCCCCTGAGTCTCAGTGTGCTTTCTCTTTTCCTGACAGTCCAGAATCCCTCTGAATGGGTCTGGGTTCCCAGAATCTTGCCTGGGACTGGAGTTCAGTGCAGTCGGGAGCTTCTGTCTCTCTCCAGCTTGAGGAAGCCAGCCATGCACTCAGCTGCCAATCCTCTCCACATGTGCGTGTCTCTATACCTCAGCCTTTTGCAGCTCCTCTGAGTCTCAATGTGCTTTCCCTTTCCTTCTAGTTGTAGAATTTCCACTCAGCCAGATTTCCTGTGGTTCTGGATGGTGTTTGTTTTGTTTTTTAGTTGTAGTTTTGATATTGTTGTGCCAGGCAGCAGTTTAGGTATTTACTTAATGCTGTCATCTTGGTTTCTGTTGTTAAAATATATTTTTATTGACTTTAGAGAGGAAAGAAAGAGAGAGAGAGAGAGAGAGAGAGAGAGAGAGAGAGATCAATGATGAGAGAGAATCATTGATCAGCTGCCTCCTGCATGCTCTACATTGGGAATCGAGCCCGCAATCTGGGCATATGCCCTGACCAGGAATCGAACTGTGATCTCCTGGTTCATAGATTGACACTGAACTACTGAGCTACATCAGCCAAACTGAATACTGTTTTTGACCCATGGTTGGTTGAATGCAAGGATGTGAAACCTGGGGATATGGAGGGCCAATGGTATATTTATTAAAAAAAAATCCTTGTATATTTGGACCACAGTTCAAAACCATGTTGTTTAAGGGTCAACTCTATATACTCTTTTTTTAAAAAAATATATTTTATTTAATTTTTACAGAGAGGAAGGGAAAGGGACAGAAAGCCAGAAACATCAATGAGAGAGAGACATCGATCAGCTGCCTTCTGCATCCCCCCCCCCCCACCCCACTGGAGATGTGTCTGCAACCAATGTACATGCCCTTGACCAGAATCGAACCTGGGACCTTTCAGTCCCCAGGCCGACGCTCTATCCACTGAGCCAAACTGGTCCCGGCTCTATATACTCTTTTTGTCTGTCTTCTTTTGCTCAGCATAACATCTCTGATATTCATTTATGTTTTTGTGTATATTAGAAGTTTGTTCATTTTTATTGCTAAATGTATTACACTGTGTGAATATGCTACTTTTGGTTAGCCATTCACCTAGTGATGGAACTACGTTGTTTTCAACTTATGGTTACTGTGAATGTATTTTAGTGGGTACTATCCTCCAAGTCAATTGTGGCAGATTCCCCTCTGCCACCAGTGTGTGAGGTGATAATTTGGCAGTGGAGGATAAGATAAATACATCCTAAGCATATGCCATTGACTGTCTTTGGTGGTGGTTTCTTTGGGAGGGGATGGGCATTCTTGGTACCTGATGGTCTCCTTCTCCTATTTTAAGGATCTCTGTTAGGGATAAAGCTCACTGGAAATGTCTCTCTTCTCCCATGTTCCCAAAAGATGGTTACATTACACCATGTCCTGTTCAAGAAGAGCCCCAGAAGAAATTCCTATAGAGCAAGCATGACAAACTCAAAGCTAAAATGGGCCAAATAAACAAGGTTTAAGTTTATGTGGGCCGCAAAAAAACACACACACAAATTTTCATAGAAATGTAGATTTATTTCAATAGACACATGCTAAATACAAAGGGCTGAAATAAATGAGTAATTGTTAACATAAAACAATAGAACATTTTAATAAAAATTAATATTTTTTCTTGAACATTAACTTACCAGACACTGAATAACTGCATAAATTAATAAGCACAATACAAATAAACCTATTTTTTCTTATTCTCCAAAAGTGATATATTTCCTGTTGCACACACCAAAATAAGTCAGTCCAAGACTAATGATGTGTCAATTGGCTGTTATAATATTTGCTGCTAGTATTAGTGGAGAGAAATGGTGAGCCTGTGCATAAGGTGCATAAGGGAAATGAATGCAACAATAGTAATCAGTCATTAGCAATCATTGTAGTTCATTATTAATAACTAGAGGCCTGGTGCATGAAATTCATGCATGGGAGGTGGGAGACTGTCCCTCAGCACTGTCTGCACCCTCTCCAATCTGGGACATCCCTCTCACAATCCAGGATGGCTGGCTCCCAACTGCTTGCCTGCCTGCGCAATTGCCCCTAATCACTTCTGCCTGTCAGCCTGATCACCCTCTAACCACTCCCCTGCCAGCCTGATTGATGCCTAACTGCTTCCCTGCCACCCCAATTGCCCCTAACTGTCCTCCCCTGCTGGCCTATTCACTCCTAACTGCTCCCCTGTTGGCCTGATTGCCCCCAACTGCCCTCCCCTGCAAACCTGGTCCCTTCAAACTGCCTCCCCTGATGGCCTGGTCACCCTAACTGATCTCTCCTTTAGGCCTGGTTCTCTCCAATTGCCCTCCCCTGCAGGCCTGGTACCCCCAATGCCCTCTCCTACAGGCCTGGTCACCCCCAATTGCTATCCCCTGCTGGCCTGGTCAACTCCATCTGTGCTACCTGCAGGCCTGGCCTCCCCACCCCCCACCCCAACTGCCTTCTCCTGCAGGCTTGGTCCCCCCTACTGTCCTGCCCTGCTGGCCTGGTCACCCCCATCTTCCCTACCGTGCAGGCCTGGTCCCCCCACAACTGCCCTCCCCTTCAAGCCTAGGTCCCCCTCCACCCCCTGCCCCAGCTATCTTCCCCTGCAGGCCTAGTCAC
>PVJN01055841.1:0-12958 GCA_004026805.1 Lasiurus borealis | reverse complement strand
TTGGTTGAACTGCTGACTGGCCAACCAGTCACTTAGTATATTAGGCTTTTATTATATAGGATAAGGTATTTATTAAGCTTTTTCAGGTGCCAAGCACTATAATAAGTACTTTAAACTGTCTCAATTTCTCAACAACCTCATTTTTTAAAATAATATATTTTTATTGATTTTCAGAGAGGAAGAGAGAGTGGAAGAGAGATAAAAACATCAGTAACGAGAGAGAACCACAGATTGGCTGCCTCCCGAAAACCCCTCACTAGAGAGCCAACAACCTAGGCATGTGCCCTAAAATGGAATCGAACTCGGAACCTTTCAGTCCACAGGCCAACGCTCTATCCACTGAGCCAAACAAGCTAGGGCTTAACAACCTCATATTGTGAAAGAGAAAACGAAAACTAGTAAGAGGCAGAATTATAATTTAATCAGACTTGGAATTATATAAATATCCTCCCAAGTTATGAATAAAAATATATTCATAAACACTATATTACTGTGAAAAAAATTTCAACCCCTAAAAGCAGAAACAGATTTCCAAATTCCTAAGAAATATATAAAGTTTGCCTTGGCTGAAACCAGTTTGGCTTAGTGGATAGAGTGTCGGACTGTGGACTGAAGGGTCCCAGGTTCGATTCCAGTCAAGGGCATGTACCTTGGTTGCGGGCATATCCCCAGTAGGGGATGTGCAAGAGGCAGTTGATTGATGTTTCTCTCTCATTGATGTTTCTAACTCTCTATCCCTCTCCCTTCCTCTATGTAAAAAAAATATATATATATATTTATAAATTCAATGTTTTCAAAATAAAACTTTACATAACTGTATTCAGAAGCCAATGAACACATGGCACCAAAATTAAATGAAGATGACAAAGGTCTGTGCAGAAGTCTAATGTTGAAACCCTTTCACCCTGGCTGGTGTGGCTCAGTGGGTGCTTGTGTTGTCCCATACGCTAAAAAGTCTTGGGTTTGTTTCCCAGTTAGGGCACAGGTCTGGGTTGTAGGTTTGATACTAGTCCCCATGTGGGGCAGGTGCAGCAACCAATCAGTATTTCTCTCTCACACTGAGGTTTTTCTTTTTCTCTCTAAAAATCAATGAAAAGGTCCTCAGGTGAGGATTTAAAAAAAAAATAAAAAGGTTTTTACAATCTGTTCATACCATAGTTGTGATATCATCACATCTAAATAAGATGGTATATTTATAACCATAAATTAAATAAAACAATCCATTCATGGATATGCAACTGCAGAAATCACATAGTATTCAATGTGAATAAGTTTCTGGGGAAAAAGAAGTATAACCCAATTCTACAACATGTGTTATGTGACCTGCTTATTAACATGAAACTAGAGATCAAACTAAAGAGAATCTAGAAAGAAATCTTATCTCTTCACAGATCCCAATTCATAAATCAAGTTTGTGCTTACGTGTTTAATCTCTGCTTTTGGCTCCTCGGTTTTACTCTGATTAAAACTTTCTTGTACGGCTTGGAGATTAAACAACATTTGTTTCAGGGCTTCCACAGGACCGTGATGTTTTCCTCCAGACAGAGTACCGCTCTAAGGTGAAAACAGATGATCAATGAACCATCCAAATTTGGGGGCAAAAAGGTTTTCTTTGTAATATTCTCCCCAATAAAAAATTATTGAAAAATCCTAACAATACATGGCAACAGAGTGTTTTTAAATGTAGTGCATAACTTATCACCTCCCCTTACCTAGTCCCAGATGAAGTTATTTAGTGACAATCATTAACAGTGTGGCATATCCTTTCTAGTTTTCGCTCTTTCAAAATTAATAATATTAGTTTATGTTTGCAATGCATTCATTTAGTACATTTAAAATAAAAGATTTTTATTTTTATGTATTTATTTATTTTAAATATATATTTTATTCATTTTTTACAAAGAGGAAGGGAGAGGGACAGAGAGTCAGAAACACCGATGAGAAAGAGACATCGATTAGCTGCCTCCTGCATACCCCCCACTGGGGATGTGCCCACAACCAAGGCACATGCCCCTATCCAAAATCAAACCTGGAACCCTCTAGTCCGCAGGCCAACGCTCTATCCGAGCCAAACCGGTTTTGGCTAAAATCAAAGATTTTTAGAAGAAATAATTTTAGCCAATACTGGTTTGGCTCAGTGGATGGAGTGTCGGCTTGTGGACTGAAGGGTCCCGGGTTCGATTTCGGTCAGGGGCATGTACCTTGGTTGTGGGCACATCTCCTGTTGGGGGCGTGCAGGAGGCAGCTAATCGATGTCTCTCTCATCGATGTTTCTAACTTTCTATCCCTCTTCCCTTCCTCTCTGTAAAAAATCAATAAAATATATTTAAAAAAATAAATTAAAAAAAAAAAAAGAAAGAATTTTAGAACCAAGATGGTGGCATAGGTAAACACCTAAACTTGCTGCTGTGCACAACCACATCAAAACTAAAAAGCAAAACTGATATCATCCAGAACCACAAGAAAGCTGTCTGAATGGAAATTCTATACTAGAAGGCAAGAGAAAAGCACACTGAGACTGGAAGGAGGTGTGGAAGTGTGGAAATGCAGAGGTACACATGGAAAGGGGCTGGCAACTGGGTACACTGTTGTTTTTTTCTATCGGAAGGGAAATACAAGCTCCCAACTGCTCTGAACTCCAATTCTGGGCAAGACTGGGGACCCAGACTCATACAGGGAGAAAAATGGACTGGCTGGCATTGGGCCGGAACATGAGGGTGGCTTTCTCTCAGAGGTGCTTGCAGCCATCATTGTTCCTGCACAGTGATGGGTTGCAGGTTTGATACCAGAGACCTTGAGACCTCTTCCGGGCAGAGCTGATGGTCAGCCCTGCTGTTTGCTCTGCCCTGGTGATTCCCCGAGACCCCGCCCCAACCAATTTATAACTCCATCCAAGCTGTGAATAGAGGCTCTTGCATATGAATGGCCTGGCCTTTTGCAATCTAAAACCTAACAAACTGAAGCTGGGTCAGAGAACCCCAGAGCTTCCAAAAGAAGACCCAAGGCTGGACAGCAGCTTGCATTGCTTCACAGCTGGGCCTCATCTGGGAAACCCCAAGCCCCCCAAAAAGAGGAGGAATCTGCAGATCTCTCTGTACCTCCTGCTGGGTGGCCTCAGGCAGTGGCTGACTTTGCACCTCCTTGGAGATCCAAGAGCCAGTGTATCCAGTGGTCAGAGTGAGATGATCCAGATTACATCTCTTCACATCCATAAGAGACATATTCAGGGGGCAGACTCTGAGCACCAAAGCCCTACTAAAGCAAATCTTGCCTCATAAAGATGTCTCCAGCACAGTTCTGCCATTGTAGACACAACTGATCCTCACAGTCAATTAGCCTGGAAGTCAATTCCTCCCAGTGATACCAACAGCAATCAAGGCTAAACTACAACAAGACTGTGCACAAGCCCACCAAGAGTGTCCACCTAAGGTAACTGGGGAGGTTGAGCCACTGGGCCCTATAGGACACTTAGCACACAAAGCTACCCTATCAACACAGGGAAGCAGCAAAAATGTGGAGACAGAAGCAGGTCAAAAATGAAAGAAATAGAGAAAAGCAAACTACTGGATATAGAGTTCAAAACCACGGTTATAAAGTTACTCAAGAATGTTCTAGAAACCTTCTAGATATCTTCTAAGAAATTTAGTGAGACCCTCAAGGATATGATAAAGGACCAACTAGAAATTAAGCATATATTGACTGAAATAAAGAATAATATATAGGGATCAATAGCAGACTACAGGATCCCAAGAATTAAGTCAAAGATTTGAAATGTGAAGAAACAAAAAATACCCAAATGGAAAAGCAAAAAGAATACAAAAATATGAAAATAGTGCAAGGAGCCTGTGGGACAACTTCAAGCATACCAACATCCAAATTGTTGGGGGTAACAGAAGGTGAGAGAGAGCAAGATACCAAAAACCTATTTGAAGAAATAATGACAGAAAACTCCCCCCACCTGGTGAAAGAAATAGACCTACAAGTCCAGGAAGCACAGAGAACCCCAAACAAAAGGAATCCAAAGAGGGGGCAGGCTGAGCTGAGGGACCCCCATCCAGTGCATGAATTTTCATGCACTGGGCCTCTAGTCTTTTAATAAGTTAAAAAGATTTAACTTCACCCACCTGATCGTCATCATTTAAAAAGTCTTCAAGGAATCTTTTAGAATACTTTGTCTTTGAAGCTTGTTGAGGTCTGTCATCAGAGTTAATAGGAACAGGAGATTTACTACATAGGGTTTAAGAGACAAGACAGCAAATAAGTTCACAATTTATAAAAATTAGGCAGTGTATAAATGAATGATTATCATTTAAATATAAATGGTGACCAAGAAATAACTGTTATAGAAATGATTCATATGGATGTTACTTGATAATTCTCTCATCTTCTTCCTGAATTTATACCAGAATCTAACCCTCCCTATCTCCTTGCTTCACCTTTAAAGCTTCAAGAAAAAAAACACACACACATGGACTGGCTGGCATAGTGATTGAGCGTCTACCTATGGACCAGGAGATCACAATACCATTCCCCGCCAGGCCACATGCCAAGGTTACAGGCTTGATCCTCAGAATGGTGCATGCAGGAGGCAACTCATCAATGATTCGCTCTCATCATTGATGTTTCTCTCTCTCCCTCTCTCCTCCTCTCTGGAATCAGTAATAAAATATATTTTAAAAATTGAAGACATTAGTCTTCAACTAAACAAATAATCCTTTAACTATAGGCTATGCTCTCAAAGCTCACTTGTTTGAAAGAAGTAGCACATTTTTCCAATTAAACACTGTTACCCAATGATAATACACAAAATTCCCACGAATTTATAAAATTTCCTACTGGTATGGTAGTTACACTCTGCTACATCAAAGCAATAGGACAGATGCCCCACTCCAGAACTGACATTAACATAGAAGACAGATTCGAGTGGGAAAATAATCAAATATGAAATTATAATTCCTGAGTTCAAATCCCATTCCCAGTTACTATATGACCTTACGTAACTTATTTATCTGAACTTCAATTTCTACATTTGTTGTCCCATTTATCTCACACAAGTGTTGCATAAATTAATGCCATGTACCTGGTACCTTTAATAGATACTCAATAAATATTTTTTTTCTTAATGTAAGGGGTAGCAGAAAAAAGGGCATCCCTAGCAAAAGTAAGAATTTTCCCCAAACCAGATTCTGTTAGTCACAGGGAATAAACTCATTCTCTTTCTCTCTCATATATATATCTTTCACATCTCATATTGAGGTATAAGTATACTTATACAGTACCTCAATATGAGATTTTTCTAACTCAAGTACTCAAATATCTAAGTACTATCTTTTTATAGCACTTAAACTTCACAATGATAATTTTTCTTAATTAGCAGCACTTCAATATTGACTCATTTGATTTGTAACTCAGCTTTTTATTGTTCTCAAGTAGTCTCAATCCTCCCCCCACCCGATTCTTTATAAGAACTTGTACACCCACTCACCATTAACAAAAGCATTTACCTGATTATTGAAGGTGGGTGCTGGGTACATAAGGATTCATTACACTACTCTTCTACTTTGTATTGGTTTGGAATTTTCCATTAAAACACAAAAAGTCATTATCTGGTTGCAATTGTACTTCATCTTTTAGTGTATTATTTTAAGTACATCCAGGTCAATTTTTTAAAAACAATATTTTTTATTGATTTCAGAGAGAAAGGGTGAGAGATAGAAACATCAATGATGAGAGAGAAGAATTAATTGGCTGCCTCCTGCATGCCGCCCCCTGGGGATTGAGCCTAAAAGTCGGGCATGTGCCTTTGACCGGAATCGAACATGGGACCCTTCAGTCCACAAGGTTATAGTCTTATCCACTGAGCCAAACCAGCTAGGGCCAATTTTTTTTTTTTAATGACAGATTTATAATAATTTGTCAATGTCATACTAAGGCTAGGTCTATTCCTTCATCTCACAATCCATTAATTTTATATACAAACATGCCCATCATTATATGAACCCAATCTTCTAAACATCAATTACTGTATACAAAGTCCTGGGCCAAACCACTGACAATAATAATTATACTAGCCAGAAGTTATGTTACCTAATTATAAATATCATTAAAATTTTTACTCTTAAATACCTCTGATATTATTTGCTCACCCATTTGGGTTCCAACTGAAAGCAAAGTATTGTAGCAATGGTACTCTACAAATACACAGAACAACTGATAAAGAGAAATTAAGAAATAAAGATAGCCCCTATGTTTATTTAGCTCAGTAGATAGGGTGTCAGCCTGCAGCCTGAAGGGTCTGGGTTTGATTCCAGTCAAGGGCAAAACAATAAATATACTTAAAAAAAAAAAAGAAAAAAGAAAAGATAAATTTAAAAATTAGAGCTATTAACTCATTTAAAAAATATTATTGAACCAACAATCTATAATAATAAGAGCATAACATGCTAATTAGACCGAACAGCCAATGTCCTTCCAGATGAAGTCGGGGCAGTGGGGCCGAACCCCTTGCTCAAATTTTGTGCATCGGCCTCTAGTTGAAAAATGAAGTTAAATGTTAAAAAAAAGTATTTTGAATAATCACCAAATTACAATTTACGAGATTACCATGTCCTGACTTAAGTACCTTGTATTTCTTTTCTAATCAATTGAATCCTCACACAAAAATGCCAAAGCAAAAGAATTTGTGCAAGATCTTGTGTAAAGTAGACAAAATTTGTACAAGATCTCAGCGAAGAACTGACAGAGCTGAAATTTCAAACCAGTATTGTAGTCAGTGCACATATTTAAAAATAAATAAATAAAAATAAGACATTCAACTGAGAAGTAACCAAAAAAGGATCCATTAATAAACTCCATCTATGACAAAATAAAAGTTTAGACAACTGAATATAATAAATGTCAGGAACTAAGGCAGGATATAGGGTTACCAAGAATGCATTTCTAGTAAGTCTAGATATAATAATATCACTAAAAAAAGCTTTCCTATCTAAACTCCTAATCCTTCTCTAAGTTCACATTCAGTTATCTAAGTGAACACTTCTGGAATTATTCTGAGAAACTATGTAATTGAAACGTTAAATATACAAATGAAAATAATCTTTGAAGTTATAAAAATTTATACAATTTAAAAACGGGACCATCATTTAAGGAAAATAATGACTGAAAGAGAAAGAAAATGTAAGTGAAAAGAAATGGATAACTCTTAATATATGGAGAGGAATATAGTAGAAAGTGAGTAATAAGACTTCCATAGCTCTCCTCCTTCTACAAAATAGTTGCTTTTGGTTCTAATTCCTCATAGTAAACATGTATCAATATTTTATACTGCAACAAAAGGAACAAGAAACAAAGACAAAAGTTATATAATATACCTAAGTTATGAAATAACCCACGATCTTGTAGTAATAAATGAAAAATATAATATCAAAGAATATAACACTGAACACCATTTTCTACAGAATTACTGTTATTACCATTGCTAGTTATAACATATAAAAATAAGTTATATGTTCAAATATTTTTATTTTTATTTTTTTATTGATTCTTTGCAGAGAGGAAAAGAGAAGGATAGAGGGCCAGAAACATTGATGAGAGAGAGACATCAATCGCTGCCTCCTGCACGCCCCCTACTGGGGATGTGCCCGAAACCAGAATACATACCCCTGACCGGAATCGAACCTGGGACCTTTCAGTCTGCAGGCCAACGCTCTATCCACTGAGCAAAACCGGTTTGAGCCATATATTTTTCATATGGAAAACTAATGACCTTAGATTACTTTTCCATTAATAACATACTTACAAAGTCACAGGGACATTTTCCCACGATCTTTCTGCTTCCAGTTTATCTAATGAACAAGGACTATCATCCTGCTTCATAGACTTCGGTAATTCAGCGCAATCCTCTAGATTTCTCTTGGCCTTCAGGATAAGTAATTCAATTTTGTCACCTATTTTAAAAGACTACATTAATTTAAAAAAATAAATAAATGCAAAGCATGGCAAAATTTCATAAAGCAACAAGGATTCAGATAACTTGCAATATATACAGGGTACACCCCAAAATGTATACACACACTTTGAATAAATATAAAGGCAGTGTTTATTATAATACATTTCATTTTCAAAATTGAACTATCAGCTGTTAAAGTGTGTATACATTTTTGGGGAATATCCTCTACACGCCTTTAACAGTAAATTATGTCAAAATGTTACATCTCAAACAAATAAAAGTAGATATTTTCTAATTATAAAATGCTACTTAAAGTGAAAACCATAAGAGTTCAAAATATATATAATCTGATCATTACATCAAGAATGTACCAAAGCCGAGACCGGTTTGGCTCAGTGGATAGAGCGTCGGCCTGCGGACTGAAAGGTCCCAGGTTCGATTCCGGTCAAGGGCATGTACCTTGCTTGTGGGCACATCTCCAGTGTGGGATGTGCTGGAGGTGGCTGATCGATGTCTCTCTCTCATTGATGTTTCTGACTTTCTATTCCTCTCCCTTCCTCTCTGTGAAAAATCAATAAAATATATTAAAAAAAAAAGTACCATAAAAGCTCCTAGATATTAGATCAAATTTATAGCATTTTCTGTGATTCTTAAAGACAAACAAAAAATAATTACCATTGAATGGCTCTTTGGATTGTCCTGGAAGAAGTGGATTCTCACATTGACATTGGCTATGCTCAGCATCACATTTATATTCATTAACAAATCCTTTATCACCATTCAAGAAATCTGAAATATTTGAGGGTTCAAAAGAATATTCAAAACCATCTAATTTATTCATTGGTCGAGAAGTTCTCTGTGCCTGATAACTATGTCTTGGGGAACACTGCTCGTCTGTAAACACGTTATAAATACTGTGACTATTAGTGTCAGGCAGCAAGTCTTGATTATGGAGCCAGACTGGATATTTGAAATCAGGTATGCTAGTTATCCCTGAAACATTAAGGTCAGATTTATGGCCGGTGAGCCATCGTGGGTAATTCTTTTCAAGATCATGTTCTGAACAGTCCTGGAAAGACGATTTCTTAAAAAAGGATGGTTCAGAAATGCACTTAGTCGTCTTATTCACATGCTTTAGGTTTTTTAGTTTACGATACTGCTTTCCATTTATATTTGTATGTGCAATAGGGGTAACTAAGTAATCCTTACTCCTGCCAATGCAGGGTTCTTGAGAATGTTGATTCTTTTCAGTGTCCGATAAAGTCAATCTTCCAATGCATTTCTTGGTTTTCTTGGTAATTTGGTGACCTGGTCCAACACAAGTGAAAGGAAATGATCCATCTGCTGGAAGTTTTAACAGATCATCAGTGGTTAGGCTAATGGAGTCTATGTCATTGATAGTCCGTCTTCCAGAAGATAATGGCAAGGAGCTTTTTTTGTGATCAAATTTTTCAAAAGCTGAAAAACAAAGCATACTTCCGTTTATCTTTCCACATCACATATAAAAACACTTCAAAATATTCAACAGTAAATGAGAATTAAGAACTTAAGAAAAAAAAAGAATTAAAGATCCATTTTTGCCACTTTCCCATGATCTTCAATAAAGTTTTGATTAAAAAACTAAACGGGATAGGTTGACGAAATAGAATGTGCTTTTTCCCCTCACATATCAATTTAGCTAATTTCTACCCTTATCTCTACAACCTCTTGACGTTTCTCATGTCCTTTAATTTACTAATTTCTTCAACGTTTTCATCTAGACATACGTAATCTACTCACACACATTAATATTGGTCACTCAATACTGGCTGCAACACAGGATTTGGAAATGTTTGTGAATAAATTAGGTTAAAAATAATTTGCTTTCTTTACTTACTCTGCGATAGTGAATAACTGTTCTAATTCTCTTCTGGAATAGTGCCCATATCCTTCTAAGATTTGAATGCAAACTTTCTCCATACTAGGGCTAATAAGTGCTCAGTAAATGGTTATCAACAGACTCATATTCTAAATTTGTCTTCATAAAAGCCTTATCAGCCGAGACAGGTTTGGCTCAGTGGATAGAGCGTCGGCTTGCGGACTGAAAGGTCCCAGGTTTGATTCCGGTCGGGGGCATGTACCTTGCTTGCGGGCACATCTCCACTGTGGGGTGTGCAGGAGGCGGCTGATCGATGTCTCTCTCTCATCGATGTTTCTGATTTTCTATCTCTCTCTCTTCCTCTCTGTAAAAAAATCAATAAAATATATTAAAAAAAATAAAAGCCTTATCAAGGAGAAACTCAATGTAGTGTGAATACTATTGTTCCATAGAATACAGATCAGGAAGATTAATATAATCCTTTGCAATCAATTGTATAGGCACAAGTATAAACTAAGAAAGGCTGAGATTCACTTAAAGTCATTAAGCTAGTAAGTGAACACTAAAACCACCAAGTTAACTTTTTTTTTTTATGCTATAACAGCTTATGCTGTAATTCATCAGCTTCCACTCCAAGGTTGCAAGGGGATCTTAGCTGAAAATTCCTAAGTACCAGATAAGTATACAGTCTTTTAGGAAATACAGTCAGACCTCAACATTATAAAAGTAAATTTTACCCCAAAAGAATGAAAAAAGAAGCAACTGAATTTCAACACTTCTCTCAAATGATTAAAATTAGTGGACAAAAAGAAACAGACAATAAAAGCATACCATGGTTTGGCGTATAAATATAGTTGGAGAATTCTGGCATATTAGCAGAACATTTATCAATGTGAATCTTGCCAGTGCTTACGCCAGGATACCTCCGGCTTCGATCAAAATCGTCAATATAGGCCTGGAGGGCCTGAGATGCAGAGCGGTACAGTTTATCCTTATACTGAACAGAGCCACCCGGACTAGAGGAATTACCACTGAGGCTGCAGCTTGCTAACAGAGAAGATACTGAAGATTCCCGAGAACAAACTCTGTGCTTTGTGTTTGGCTTTGCCATGCCTTCCTCAAAATGCGTTATTTCTGTTCATTTCTCTGAGAAACAACTGTAATACAAAAACAAAAGGTTAGGGTTCCAAGTAAAAGGAATAGTAGCCATATACAGAGAAATTATTCAATATGTGAACTTTTTATAATTTTCTTTAAAGAATAAGATTCATTACCTATAAATCCTTTAAAGACAATACACATTGTAGGTTTTTTATTATTGTGAATTCCTTCACCATTTGTTAGGAAACATTTATTAAGTACTTACTATGTGCCTGGAATTATGTTCACAGAGATTATCTGAGGACATGCATGGAAAGTACCAAGGAAAGGGTACTTACTTTCTTTAACTGTCCTAAAACAACTGGTTTACATAATCTTATGGTGATATATTCTATGACATCACAATACTCAACATTCTCTTATACATAATACTTCTCAATTCATAAGCCTACCACCGTGCACTATAGATATTAAGTCCTCAATAAATTTTTAAATGTGATATTAAAAACAAGGAACAGTGGAGAATGTTGTAAATGCCAGTATGTAACTTTAGCCAACTCTTTCACCCCAAAAGGACACTTGAGAACAAAATATAAACTACAAGTGCAAAATGAAAGTGCAAAATGCTCTTTTCCTAAAACATCTATATAAAAGCCTCAGTGACCGTTATAAGACTGTTAGCTGATGTTCACTAACCACTAGGGGGCAGACGCTTCAACTAGTAAGTTAGGTTCCTGTGGATGGGGTCCCTCCCTGGCCCAATTGTGCACTGGTGGGGTTCTGGATTGTGAGAGGGACTGTACTCGGGGCCTCTAATTGTTAATAATCATTTTCTAACCTTCATTTTTGGTATTATCCTCACTATATTCAATTCTTATACTAAACAGATGATTCAGTACCTCTCTTTTAAAGGTGACTTAATTAGAAAACTGACTTCATGTACTCATCATACTGTTTTTGCATCATTAAAATTGGCAGAATTCCTGTCTACCTCAGTATAACAATAACAAGATCTATATTTGAAGCCCTAAGAAATAGCAGAATGAACAGGCACTACAGTGCACAATGTGACATTCTTTTCAAATTAAATCAATGGATTTTCTGTAGTGAAAAAAAGATGTTAATGTCTAAGACTTAATACATGCTATATTATAACGTGAGTATGTTTAACTTCTGGCTGTATTTTGGGAATGTTTTAACTTAACAACTTTCAATGTAATCTTAACTGTCAAATTTGACTTTAAAAGACTTAAAAGTTTTCCACTTAGGAAAGTAAAGACAACGCAAAACATCCTCCTCCCAGCCTCAAACTGGGCCACTGCCTTTGCATGGCTGAAAGGAGTGTGTGCAAGCAGCAACAGAAGGTAACCTTCAGCCTCTGCTTTCCCGGATGCAGTGATGTCGAGGTGATACTACCAATGGCCAGGCCGCCAAGACACGGAGCCACCTCAGGGTCCTCCGGGGGGTGATGGGTGCACACACAATGACATACTGTCACTGCAAGAAAGGATGCACCAGCGCAGCTGGCAACACGGATGGATCGCCAGAGCACCCTGCTGAGCGAAGGCAGTCAGTCAGACAGGGACAAGCACCGTAGGCTTTCGTCACTCACATGTGGGCTATAAACAGAAAACAACACCCAGAAACCCAGACACAGACCCCAGTATGGTCTCCTGAGGAGGTGGGAGGGAGGGAGATCAAATACATGGTGCAGGCGGCGCATCGTGCAAGCGCACGCCTGGAGCCTGAGAGCCAGGAACCGGGCCTTTCAGCCCAGCCGGCGGGCTTCTCGGTGAAGGGCTGTCAGCTTTGCCTTTTCTTTGCCCACTTTCTGCAGATGCTTCCATTCCCTCCTTAAAGCTGCCTGCACTTCCTGCAGATGCTTCATTCCCTCCTCAATGCTGCCTGCACTTCCTGCAGATGCTCCCATTCCCTCCTCAATGCTGCCTGCACTTCCTGCAGATGCTCCCATTCCCTCCCTAATGCTGCCTACACTTCCTGCAGATGCTCCCATTCCCTCCTCAATGCTGCCTGCACTTCCTGCAGATGCT
>PVJN01055840.1:0-12958 GCA_004026805.1 Lasiurus borealis | reverse complement strand
CCCAAATTATTATTTAATCACACTGGAAGACGGAGGGAGGAGAGGACTGAGCGTGTAGGGGGCTGGGGACTGGGGGGAGGGAAGTGGGGGGTGAGGAGTGGGGAAGTGTAGTGCAGAGTGCGCGTGTGTGAGTGTGTGCGGAGCATGGTGTGTGTGTGTGTAGAGCATGGTGCATGTGTGAGTGTGTGTGTGTGTGTGTGTAGAACATGGTGCATGTGTGAGTGTGTGTGTGTGTGTGGAGCATGTGCATGTTTTTGTGTGGAGCATGGTGTGTATGTGAGTGTACGCAAAGCATGGTACGTGTGTGTGGAGCATGGTGCTTGTGTATATGTGAGTGTGTGTGGAGCACAGTGCATGTGTGTGTGGGTGTAGAGCATGGTGTGTTTATGTGTGTGTGCGTGTGCAGAGGGGGAGTGTGTGAGTAGGTACAGTGAGTGGATTTATAGAATGCCATGCTAGTGAAATCGCCATCTTCCCGTGTAGAAAGCCAAGAGATGCCTTAAAATGGACAAAATAAAAAATAGTACTAGAAGCATGTCAATCAACATGGAATAAATAACACAAATCCAACTAAAACCTGAAAGCCGTTGCTCAGGGGAGCGGGATGAGGGAGGGTCACGCCATTTTGCAGAAGGGCTGCGTAATTCCTGCTTTAGAAGCTCCACGAATGTGCAATCCCGTAACGTTACGATTAAAAACGCCACTCGGCCCGATGGCTCTATGCGGGGAGGGGGCTGCAGGTCGTGGAGGGAGGAGGATGTCGGAGGCCCCTGCGGACCAGGCCGCCAGCAGTGAGCCGCTGGAGAGAGTGTGGACGCTCAGCAGTGAGCCGCTGGAGGGGAGTGTGGACGCTCAGCAGTGAGCCGCTGGAGGGGAGTGTGGATGGACAAGGTGGGCTCGGCTGCCAGGCGGCACCAGTGAGAACCTGGAGCGCCTTAAAGGGCCCTTGGCGAGGCCAGGAGAGCGCCACGCTTCCCCTGGCCGGGAGCCAGGGTGGTGCCCAACCCCGGGGGCGCCAGCACGTGGGTAGCCGGAGGGCGAGAAAGGAACACACCTGAGCGCCCAGAGAAGGGAGGAAGCTTCGAGCTGCGGACAGGGGAGAGCCGGGCCAGAGGGAGCCACTGCGGGGGAGGGGGAAACTGGGGGGAGGGAGTAAACCCAAGGCCCTGGGGCCTCCAGGGCGATGGATGACAGGAGGACACGGTCCAAGGCATGAGGCGCGGTGGGAGATGACCAGAGAGGACAGTCCTTCCAGATCCTGCCGCTTCTCCCGGAGGCGGGCAGCGGGAGGAGGACTAAGCGAGGGCCTTGGTGTTACTGTTTCTCAAGAGGCGAGCGACTGTCCTGTGATTTCAGATTGAGAGAGAGGGATGGGAAACCTGAAAACACAGCGGAGGGTGATTCCAGCGAGCAAGGTCGCGGGGGGAGTCACAAGGGGAGGTGACTGTGGGTGAGCCAACAGGACGGGAGGTGGGAGGCTTGGCTCCGTAAAGTAACAGGCAGCACCGAGTCACGGGACAACCGGGGTCCCCTCCACATAGAATAACAACGTTTATGACCAGTCCTTGTTTCAATCGACCTGCAGCCACTCCTCACAGCCACACGTGAGGCCACTGACTGCGCTCACATCGCACAAGACATAGCTTGGCACTGGCGCCACGTACAGTGCGAAGCAGAACGCTGACCCACGGTGGGCACCAGACAGTACGGGGGTGGGGACAGAACCGCTGCTGGCTGGCTCCCTAGGCCGTGGCTTGTGAGACCAGAACCAGAGTGGTCCTAAGTTCCTTTAAAAAAAAGCCACAATCCACGCGTGTTCCCTCCAGAAGACAACGGCTGCCTGCGCGGTCAGCCTGGATGCGAGGCCAGGGCCCGCTGCACCCCCGCAGGAGGCCGCTCCCAGGTCGGCGTCTGACAACCCCCCCCCCGGGCCTCCGGGCCGGCGAGACCACTCACCTGGGTCGGTGGACGGGCACCTGCGGATGGTGAAGATCTGGCCCAGGTCCTCGTCCTCCTCGGGCAGGCCCTTCTGCAGCCGCTGCAGCTTGCGCAGGCTCTCGCTGCGCTGGTGCTTCATGGAGCGCACGTGCTGGATGAGGTTCAGCTTGGCCTTGGTGGAGTAGCTGCACAGCACGCAGTGGTAGTAGCAGCTCTCGCCTTCCACGCTGCTCTCGTGCTGCTGCAGGTGCTGCCGGGGAACAAGACGGACACGCCTTGGTTAGCCACGCAGAGCCCATCGCCGCCCGGAGCCCACCGCCCTGCGCCCACCGCCAACCTGGCTGCAGCCCGATCTGATTCCTTAGAGCAGCGGTTCTCAACCTGTGGGTCGCGACCCCTTTGGGAGTCGAATGACCCTTTCACAGGGGTCGCCTAAGACCACCTGAAAATGCAGATATTTACATCACGATGCATAACAGCAGCAAAATTCCATGGTTGGGGGTCACCGCCCCATGAGGAACTGGATGCAAGGGTCGCGGCCTTAGGAAGGTTGAGAACCACTGCCTTAGAGGGTTTGCTTTGTGCACCACTCCCTCACCCCCGGCCCCTCCGCCACACGGTGCCTTCTCCAGCAGTTCCCCGAAGGTTCCTGTGTCCCAGCCTCCCCTCCCCTGTGGCTCTTCACGGGGCTGCACACGCGAATGGACTGGGCCTTTCTCAGCCTGTCAGTGCTCCTGGCCCAGTAACGAAAGGTTCCCCTGCCATTCTCCAACGCGGCCTGCATTATGGAGGTCAAGGGTCAGCAAACCGCAGCCCGCAGGCCAATCCCACCTGCTGACGACTTTGGTGGACCAAGTTTTAAGGGAACACAGCCCTGCACGTGACAGGAATCGTCCAGGGCCGCTCTGAAAACACCACAGCTGCACAGCTGCCGCAGAGGCGGGAGGTCCTGCCTGGCCCTCTGCGGCAAGCGACAGTCTGAGGACAGTCCATATGGTCACCGGGCCTGTACGGAGCCCGGCTGAGGTGAGTATCGCAAGCCGAGGAAGAAGGCGCGAGTGTTTGTATTGAGAACTACAGTCTATTGGGAGAACTCAAAAAAAAAAAAGAAAAGAAACGTAAATTTCCCTGCCAACATCTCAAGGTCATCCGGCTTCGTGCACAGACGGTCATACTGCACTCTGTGGTGTCTGTGGGGCCACAGCACTCGTTCCAGGGCCCGGGAGCCCGCGAGCTGGCGGGAGCCGGGCTCACACAGGGTTCAAGTCGAGGGTGCAGAACAGCACACCCCGACGTCCGTGCCTCAGAGGAGACAGACTGCCCAAGAAAGACATCCACAACGTTCCCATGCCTCCCCCATGGGCCCTTTCTGGGGGCGGTGAGGACGGACCTGCTGGATCTGGGTACACAAAGGCCACCCCTTCACTCCCAGCGACCCATGGGAGGGGACGGGCGCTTCCCTGCTGAGTACGCCTAGAGCGGGGGGAAGGGGGCAAAACTTGGAAAAGTGTCAGCGGCTGACCCACACTAGCCAGCCGGTCTGTGGAAGGAGAGGACCACGCCCCGACGCTCAGCATCCTGTGGAGGAGGAGATGCGGATGATGGAAGCATCCAACGTGTTCATGCCCCACCTGTCCCTCTCTCCCTCCTCGCCCACGGCCCCAACTCCTGTCCCGGGAGCCGGTCCGAGTCGCTGCACAGAACACACAGCAGGTGCCTCCGAAGTCACCTTGCTGCTCCCCTGCCTGCCTCTCGCCCGTCCCGTTGGATGCACACACCCTGACAACCGTGTCTGGTCTGGGTGACAGTAACCCCTGAGAAAGCAGAGCAGTGGGAATGCCGGGCCGGGGGCCCCACCAGCACTTCCTGTCACACGGCGCGGCTCTGAGGCTCATCTGCTCACAGGCCACGTCCAGCGCCCACCAGGACAGAGTGGCCGTTCCGGGAGCAGGTTGGCACCTTGCCGGGAGAGGCCCTATGAACGCGCCACGGACGTGTTGTAGAAAACTCCCTGTGTGTGTGTGGGGGGGGGGGGCCTGGGGGCGCAAGGCCCTCGATGGCGTTCACTGGCGCAACCAGCCCGCAGGCAGGAGCGTGAAGGGCTCTCCAGGCACCAACAGAGAAACCCCCTCCCCACAGAGAGGGCGCGTTCACACAGCTGAGAGCAGCGCCCTGGAACTTGCCAATGTCTCCACCGGTCACAGCCACTCAAAGGCCACATCCCAAGCAGAAGGAGTTCAATGAAGGTGTGAGCCGATGTTAGCTTGTTCAGGAGATGGTAACAACTTAAAGTAAAAAGCTGCTTTTCTCGAAATAGATGTGAGCTGTTGTGCCGGGCCGGCGTGGCTCAAGGATTGAGTTTTGACCCGTGAACCAGGAGGTCACATGCCCGAGGAGCGGGCTCAATCCCTAGTGTGAGGAGTGCAGGGGGCAGCCAATCAATAATGCTCTCTCATCGTTGATGCTTCTCTCTCTCCCTCTCCCTTCTTCTCTGAAATCAATAAAAAGAAAAAGAAATGAAAACATTAAACTTGAGCCGTTTTATCTGTGCATGGTTTATCCTCAGTGGGCCTCCTCCTCGGAGACCAGGCTCCTGGCCCAGAACTTTCGGGGCTGAGCCGCACCAAAGCACCGTGTCCCCACGGCGACGGCCCTTTCTCCCAGGGGAGGGCCTGGTGGGAAGAGATGGGCGTGGGACGGAGGAGCAGGCGCCAGGGGCTGCGGTCCCGGCCACCGAGAATTACACTTAGGAAAGCCTCAACCAAACGGCCCGGATGAAAGACAACTGGAGAAGTGGCCACGGAATCCAGAGCACAAGCTCCGTGGGGGACTGCGGAAAGACCAGGGAGCCTGCAGTCGGAGCAAGGACAGCCAGCCTGGCCCCGGTCCCAGCCCTTCCCCCAAACAGGACCTCCTCCCAATAAGGCACCGATTCGTAGACATGGGGCTTCACTGTGGACGGGAGGGTTCTTCTGGAAACGGCGGGGGATTCTGACCTCAGAGCCAGAGGAGAGGACACCATGGCCAGGAGGAACTGGGTTAAGATATCAAACGTCTTCTGTCTGGATGCTCCTGGGGGACAGCCTGTGTGAATCGCAGTGACATCACCATCACCCTGCGGACCCCGCTTAACAACAGCTGGCGGGAGGAGCACGCTCCCGAGCCAGTCTCACTCCAGCTCAGGGCGGTCGTCGGCGCTCTCGGTGTGGCCTGGACTCTGTTCCACCAACAAGAGCCACTGGGGAAGGGAAATGGCACCCCCACGATGGGGGAAGGAAGAGAAGGAAGGAGGGCAGACGGCCAGGGCCTCTCCATGGATCCTGGTCCAGGGAGCCTTCGGGTCCTCTCTCAGAGACTCGCACAAAAGCCTTGTTCAAGATTCCGAGCTTGTGTTTGCACTTCAAGTTCATTCTCCAACACACACACACACACACACACACACACACACACACCAAACTGTTGCTCAGCTGCCAGGAAACACCTGCCTTTAAAGGTGACATCCCCACCCAACCTTGCACTCACCGCCCGCGTCCCCTGCGGCTGCCCTGCCTGTGACAGGTCCTGTTCTCACCACGTTCTGGAAGTTCTCACCCGGTGTTTCAAAGGCCGTCCGCCCTGGTGCAAACAGGGACCCCAAGCGCCCGGCGGGGCCCCGACCTCTGTGACCTCCTCCACGCCATCTGGCCATTTCCCAGGCCACGAGGGGGTCAACGCCCTGACCCCGGCGGCCAGTTGCCCTCCCCTCCCGGCAGCCCGGGCCCCCAGCCCCAGCATTCCACCCTGGGAAGCCGCTTAAGCAGCAGCAGCAGGAGGGGCTGGGGCTGCAGAGGCCCAGGAGGGCTCCATGGGGCCGGCCCGCCAGCCAAGGACATGCTCTCCCTGCAGAAGCGAGTGGATGTTTTCATTTGGAGGAGGAGGGAGAATAATTTGCTCCTGACCCAGCTAATTAGAATACCCTCAGTTGGGATCACCATGTATTTAATTAAAGTCACTGTAATATATGAAGAATCCACCGCGGCCCAAACCCCAGCGGAGCATCCGTGAAGGCACTGCCCACTTTCGGGGTTCCTGCTCTCCTCCCGAGGACGGGAATGCGTCTCCCACACGCCCCCTCCGCCCCAGGCCTCTCGCCCCGAGCACAGAGCCCCTCCATCCTGGGCTGGGGACCCAGGTGTTCTGTGGAGCTGTCTCCGTTTCTTTTACTCTGTGTTCAAGATTCCTCTCTGCTCAGCTCTGTCAGATCGGGTGTGTCATTTAAAAAAAACACAAAGGACAACATCACCTGTGGTTCGCTGCAAGGTGTGCGAGTTAGACCCAAAGAAAATGCTGCTGAGCCCACTGGGCAGGGTCTGGTTTTGGTCGATTCTAAGTGTCTGCAGCACATTAGACACCATACACACACACACACACACACACACACACACACACGCACACGCACACACGCACACACAGAATGGTCCCAACCCAGGTGCTGAACCTGCCGATGATGAAAGCAGGGACTGGGAGGACGTGCTGAGGAGCAGAGGGGGCAGTTCTTTGGCTGGGACACCAATGGGAGAATGTTCCACCGCGGGACCCGGGACAATCACTGGCGCACGCGAAAGGGGGCGCTGAGTTAAGGCCACAGGCCAGCCGCGGTGCACTTGGCCACGGAGAAAGGAGGAGACCCTCCCTTTGCAGCCCCACGGACGGACGTGGACAGGACGGTGTCGGTGAAATGAGCCCGTCGGAGAAGACGGGCACCTGAGGTTTCACTGGGATGTGGCGGCTAATGACCAAACTCAACTGACAAATAACGTAGGAACGGACTCGCAGATACAGAGCTGTCCGAGGGGAGGGGGCTTGGGGGGCTGGGTGCAAAGGGCGGAGGGGTGAAGCACCAGAGTAAAAAAAATTCACGGGCGCTGACCACAGCACAGTGATGAGCAGGGGAAAGGGGGGAAGAGGAAGGTAGACGAGGTAAGGGGGGGGGGTCAGTGGTGACGGAGGAGGCGGGACTTGGGGTGGCGAACATGCAGTGCACTATACCGGTGATGAACTATAGAGTAACTTTATTAACTGATGTCACCCGAATAAATTCAATGATGTTTTTCAAAGTTAGCATCTGCCCTCCAAGGAACCAGGAAGCAGCGCCAGCTAGTCCATGGAGGCAGGAAGGTCCACCTGGGAGGGTGCAGCGAGGCCCACCCAAACGCACAGTCCCCCAGCCTCCCCCCATCACCGCCCATCACTGAGGTCTCTCTGACCCCCCCTTCCCCCCGGCCCCGCACCCTGCCTCACTGGCTGGTGTAAAAAGTGCCTGCGGAGCGCTGGGCGCTGTGAACGGCACAGGACAGCCCTCTGCACTGAAAGAACGTCTACACAGGACAGCCCTCTCCACTGAAGGAAACGTCTACACAGGACAGCCCTCTCCACTGAAGGAAACGTCTACACAGGACAGCCCTCTCCACTGGAAGAAACGTCTACACAGGACAGCCCTCTCCACTGAAAGAAACGTCTACACAGGACAGCCCTCTCCACTGGAAGAAACGTCTACACAGGACAGCCCTCTCCACTGAAATAACGTCTACACAGGACAGCCCTCTCCACTGAAATAACGTCTACACAGGACAGCCCTCTCCACTGAAATAACGTCTACACAGGACAGCCCTCTTCACTGAAAGAAACGTCTACACAGGACAGCCCTCTCCACTGAAGGAAACGTCTACACAGGACAGCCCTCTCCACTGAAGGAAACGTCTACACAGGACAGCCCTCTCCACTGAAGGAAACGTCTGCGACCGGAAAGCTCCAGGGAGTGCAATGGCCAATGAGAAGCAAGCACCCCGTTTGGCCCAGAAATGGAAGCAGCAGAGCGCCCAGGAACCTCCGCTTCTCCGAGGTGCCACCCTCCAGCCGAGGGCAGCCTATCCTGTCCTCGTGGCAGCAGCGGGGAGTGTGACACCGGGGCGTGGGGGTAGGGACACCCCATGCTGGCAGTGACCGGGCCGTTCCTGCACCCCTTCCGGACCCCATGGACTCTCTCTTTCTGAAAACGCCGGACCCGTCGTGGTTCAGCCAGAGCTGCCACCCCTGTGCTCCTGACCTGGACACGCCTCGCCCGTCCCTCTGGGTCGGTGGTGGCTGCAGCGGTGGCGAACTCGGAAGAGAAACGCCCTTTCGGTGGGTTCGGGCCCCTCCACGCGTGAGCCTGGCACGCCAGGTGGAGAACCCAGAGCAAGTGAATAATTAAGAAGAGAGGAAAGAAGAAAGGCGGCCGTGCTACTTCGCGGGCCTCGACCCCCATTAGTATGTTACCCTCGTCCGCCCCGGCCAGGGCCGGGGAGTCAGAGAGACGAGGAGAGGGCTCTTGTTAGAAAAATAATTCATCGAGAAAATCAAAAAAACGTGTTCCTGCTACTTGTTTCCCAGGAAAACTGACCAACTTCTGTCAGAGGACATTGATTTCTATAAATCTGGAGGGGCCGCCTCTCCTCCTCCCCGGCAGGAAACTTCTCACATCTGGCTCTTCGTGCACGGAACGCAGAGATCGATCGCGTCCGTCAGAGCCGCCTTTGAGAGCGGCAGCGGACGGCGAGCGTTCCGACACGCACGGGACTGAGGAATGGGACTTCCTGGGAACAGCACCCGTTCGCGGGAACACCGCCCCCCGCGCCCCCCGCGCCCCCCGCGCTGTTCTGTGCGCCCAGCGCACGTCTCTCCCGAGAGTCTGTCCCGAGAGCCGGCGGAAGGGGGGAGCTCTCTGATGGGGTCACGCGGCTCCGAGGCCTCTCTCCGCACCAATGGGCTACCCCGGGGAGGCCAGGCACCTCTTTCGGAGCCGAGAAGCGCCCCCTCCCGCCCGTGGGCATCTGGTCAGGCTCCCGGGACTTAACCTGTTGGGCTCTGAGCGGAACCCAGGCCAGGGCAGTGGAAGGGCCTCCCCATCCATAAAAGGTCCGAGATCTGGACGTCTTAGGAGGTAACAACCGCCACCCGCAGCGTGCCGAGGGCTCGGCTCCTCCCCTCAGGCCAAGGACTGTGAACCCCCCCACCGGACACCCCCCGTGAAGGGGGACAGACGGAAAGACGAGGGTCCAGAGCCAGCTGGCTACTTCCCCACATCATCAGCTGAAGGAGGGGAGTGGGTGAGTGATGTTTTAATGGACAGGGTCTCCATGCCCAGCGTTCGCTTCTCATTCACAGCCCCGCAAGGTGAGCGGCGGTCGGCTCCTGTCCTTGGAGGAACCCACAGCTCAGGGAGTCACATGCTCCGCCCAAGGCCTCCGGGAGCGCGGAAGGGACAGGACTGGGACTTGGGGCTCGAGGCCAAGTCCGCGGCTGTCCAGCTGTGCTGCGCTGACCGCAGGGGTGTCGGGAACACAGGACTCCCCAGATCCAGCTGTTCACCTCAAAGGCGCAAGAAAGGAACTGTTTCCGGTGTACCTCAACCAGGCATGGGGCGGTGACTTTTTTAATCAGCGGCTGGGTTACAGTTCATTTTAATTTTTTAATCAGCGGCTGTGTTACAGTGCTAAATTTAAAGTCACATTTCTAAGGAAGGCTTCCGGAAGGTCAACCTAAATATATATATGTGTTTTCTGTTCAACGCTGGCTCTCACCCACGCATGCCCTCATCCTTGGCACATGCTAATTCAGTCCTACTTCCCTGCGGGAGCCGGGCCGATGCCAGAAGCAGCAGGCCCCCACCACGGTTTACAGAGAAAGCGAACGGAGATAAAAATGCTCCCTCGGATCAGTCCACTTTCTGACCTATTTCCCGGTTTCTAGGCCAGGCTCCCTGTCCCTGGATCAGGGCGTGATGCTCCGCGCTCCGTCTCCGAGCTCCGGGGCTGAAGTCAAGACGGCCCAGGCCTGATCTCGTCCCTCCGGTGGATGGACATTTCCTGATGCCAAGTCTCAGCACGATGCTCCCCTGAGCGAAGGGTGTAAGTTCTAGAAGGAGAAGTATCGGCGCACATCTGGAGCTCCCCACAGGGCGCGAGTGAGCACGTGGGCCCTGGCAGAAGGCTGATCCCTTCCTTACAGGCTTCTGCTCCCTCCGCAGGAAAGCTCCAGAGGCGCCAGCGTCCTCCCGAAGGAAGGCCCCTCCGAGCCTGGGGTCAGGCAAAACCACAGCCTCGTTCCATGAGGGCCAATCGGCATCCAGATCTGGGGCTCGGAGGCCGAGGGAGGGATGCGGGAGCGTAAGACCACCAAGTGGGCCCCGCAGGCTGGCATCGGCCTGACTGGCCTCCCGAAACAACCTCAGGCTCCCAGGGCCTGCAAGCTCCCTTCCCTAGGACGGTATTCTCTTCACTCAGGGAGACACGACACACTCCTTCCCCAGCACGTTCCGGCTCCCCCAGAGCTAAGTCCCACGGAGAAATACAGTGGTTCCTCGAGATACGAGTTTAATTCCTTCCGTAACCTTGAGGCGTGGTAAACTGGTGAGTCGTGTGCAGCCTGCGGATCTGCGCTATTACTCCTATCTCAAGTGTTGCTTGTATTTCAAAGCAAAAATCGCTAGCTTGATGGCTCGTATCTCAAAAATCTCGCATGTTAGGGCACTCATATCTCGAGGTACCACTGTAAAGGCCAGGCACACACGCTCTTCTAGCTCGGCCTCGCTCAACTCCCTGTCCAAGCGCTGCCGACAACAGGGGCGCAGAGAGCCGGTGGAAGCCTCCCCGCTGGCGCTCGCTCCCTGTGCCACCCCGACAAGCTTTTACTGCCTGCCGGGCCTCGGCTTCCTCATCTGCAACCCCGGGCAGCCACAGAGCCTCCTCACGGCGCCACGGGGAAGATTCCTCGAGGCCATTCCCAGCCAGTGCTGACTCCGGTGCGGGTGCGCTGTGAGTCTTGATAACGGATACGGTGATTATTACTATCATTACTGTCCAAAGTAGCGAGGGTCTGGGGTGAGGGATGTAAAGGAACATTTCTGAGTTCACCCACTTCTTCCTTTATAACCGTTCTCCCCCCCACCCTCCCTCAGCCCCAAGAGGTGCTCCTGGTTGACAGGAGCTGTGACCTATAGAAACTGTGACGGGGGAAGGATACTGAGCACCTACGGGCTGACTTCTTTCCTGCTGCAATTTTATTTTAAGTCACTCGCCTAAGGTCACGACGCTGGTGCAAGCAGAGTCTGGATCCACACCCCAAACCCATGTCCGTCCCACAAAACCGTATCCGCTGACCCTTCACCGATCAGCGTGCCATACAATGAACATCTAGGCCCGTGTTCTTTGCCATGTCTGCCAGCATCCTGGGTGAGGACTGGGCAGAAAAGGAACCTCCGCTGAGGTGGGTGGCAGACACCTGATCCCCCAAATCTTGCCTATTTGTGTGTCTAATCCCAGGACAGTCAACCCAGCAGAGAAAATACATGCCTGGAGGTCAAAACAGGGCAAGCCTTTATCTGATGCTTGTCCTTGCCCGTCTTCCTCAGAGGAAGTTCCAAACGCCATATGAGGAAACGTGTGAGGTGCTTCGGAACACTGAAGGGCTGCCAAACAGTTGGCATGGGCAGCGTCCCTCTGCCGGGAGCCCAGATCTCGCCTGCTCACTTCCACTGGGCGCAGGCAGCACCACAGACCTGGTCAGTGATGCAGACGGCGTTCCGGCCGGCAGCTCTGGTGCGGGTTTGCTATGCCACAGGTCTCTGCCTCCCTTGGGATGAGCCCGGCACCTGTCAGGCTGGCCGCGGGGCCTGCGACATGCATCCCTAACACCCTCCCAGTGACACCAACGCTGTGGTGGGACCACACGCTGAGAACCACTCCTCTGGCTGGGATAGCAACTCCACAGAACAGAGATCCGACTCAGAACACACGGAGACGGTGCCCGGTGAGAAGGACTCTTTCCTGCACCCACCTTTCCCACTGAGTGGTTCAGACTGGATCCCACACGGCACTGGGTAAATCACGTGGCGCCTGCACCCACAAATCCACCTGCTGAATGGACAAGTTGCACCGAAGCAGCTGCCTGCGACGGGCCTGCACCGGATACACCATAAAAGTCGGGCCGGCTCTATGCACCTTCCCGCCCCGTCACACCTGCGATCAAGAATTCCCGGGCTGTCGCTGAAGGCGACACTCTCGGTACTGGGGCACGAGGGACACCTTTCTCCTCGCCAGCTCCCATCCTGCTGAGCGCACCTGTCCAGATGCCTTGCTGGACCTGGGCCCGGGGCAGAATGCAAACCAAATGCGAGAAAAATTAAACCGACTTTACAGCTCCTCCCACGCTCCTGACCGTCCCGGCGGCGGTGCTCAGACCGGAGGCTGTCCTTGCGCTCCCACGGGCTGCTGACAAATGCCCTCGTCACCTGCCGTCTGAGAGACACGGGCACGGCACAGTGGGAAGCAGTGAGCATGCACGCACGCGCGCACACACACACACACACACACACACACGCCGACTTCCTCCTGAGCAGAGGGGCCTCGTCCTGATTTCGCTTTTCCCTTTGGAGAGGAAAGGGGGAGGTGACGAGGCAGAGAGGAAAATGCCTCTGACAGCGCGAGCCCTGCCGCTCTGACCCTGAACGGCTCCCCCTTGCGCCCGGGCTGTGCTGAGAGTGGAAGGAGAGAGCCAGGCCTGTGGCGCCGGGACCGGGACCAGGAGAGGAGACAGAGAAAAACGCCTCTTTGAGGACACACGGCCGCGCCGGAGTCCAGGCCAGGAGGTGGCCGGCTGCAGAGCGGACAGCCATGTGGCGGCAGGGCGTGCGGCCTGGGGAAGGATGACCGGGCTCGTTTCTCCGCCCGGCTTTCGGGTTCCCCCAGAGTGACCCAGACCAACACCCTGGGTTCTGGGTGTTGCTCTCCTCACACCCCCCCCCTCCCCACCTTTGTAAGTCTCATTAAAAGCTGATATTGTTCGGCCTCAAGATGGAGAGCTCAGCATGGATTTTACTGAACGTTAAATCAACCAGCAAGCGTAGCCAGCAAACTCTGTGGCACTTTAACTTTAAATAATGCAATAATTATTGAATTTCCTTTTTATAACTGAAGTGCTGGAATGTAAACAATGGGGCTGT
>PVJN01055839.1:0-13877 GCA_004026805.1 Lasiurus borealis | reverse complement strand
ATCCTGCGCCAGACTGGGCACCCCTGGAAGGGGCCGTACTGAAACCCATCATTGTATCCCTACTGTGGATCTGGCAGCTGGACAATCCCAAGAGCTCAAACAGAGTTTTAAAACAGAGTGCTGAGAAGAATGAGGGACCCAGGCATATTCCAACAGGAGGGACAAAACGTGGCTACGGCTGTGTGGGACAAGGGGAAGCCCACTGGTGTGCTTCCAGGGGAGGGGGGGGGGGCATAAGGAACGAGAAAACCCACTGAGCAGCGCTTTCGAGAAATGTGAGAGGGTAAGAGAGCAGCGTATCTGGGGGAGAAAGGAGGAGGGGGGCCAGAGATGGGCCCGGGGAGGGGCCTGGGTCAGCAGCACCCAGGGAGCCCAGCCAGGGAAGTGTGGACATCCAAAACAGCTGACTTGCTATGACAGATTTCTGGACATCGAGTCCAGGGGTCACAGCCTTGGTTTGGGGGCAGAAGGGAAGGGTAGGCCGAGATTGAACTTCAGACAAATATCCCTGCGGCCGGCGTGGCCAGAACAATGCTCCATAGCATCATATTCTTTTTAAGAAATGATTTTTCGCCTGACCCTGAGCCTTCGACCAAGTATTTAAATGTGTCCTGAAAAGGCGTGAGGGTCTCCCATGAGACCGTGGCAAGCACGCTCGCGGCTCTTTTGGGAAATTCTCAGAAAGCACGCCAGTTCTGGGCAGAGCAGCGAGGAGGCTAACGCACAGAGCAGAGCTGGTGGAGGAGGTGAGGGCCTGGCCCAGGGCACGGGGCCCAGCCCCAGAGGCGGTTCTGAGTGAGCGGCAGTTGCTCAGAAGCGGTTGATGGGCAGGGCAGCAGTTGGAACCCCAAGGCAGTTGGAAGAAGTGGGTTCCACAGCTGCTGGGGCTCTCAGGGGGGCGCTGCAGGCCACGGGGAGGAGGAGGGGGGGCGAGGGCTCAGGGGACTGTTGAGCTGCCCCTCCTCACCCTCTAACATTTCCCGGGCGTGAGGGTGGGGTTGCCAAGTCCTGAGAACGCGAAAGGCATGGGAGGGGTGGGCCTGGAGGGGCAGGGCGGGTCCAGTGGCTCAGAGGACACGTGTTCTCTCTCCTCCCAGTTTCCTGTCCTGGTCCGGCCGGCCCCGGCGCGTAGATCAGTGCTGTCGTGAATGGACAGACGAGCCATGGCGAGGGGTGCTCTTGGCCTGGCAGCAGCGTCCGCCAGGTGTGGTGGACTTGACAATGCTGTTGGCCTCTGTGCCCTGGGAACCTGGCTGAAGGGAGAAAAGAGCAAAGGGAGGGGACCCAAACCCACCACCTCCTAATCTCCCGCCCACCAGGGGCTCTCAGCAGTTCTCAACAGAAGGGCGGCTACTGCCACTCATGGTTGCTTTCCTGACCCCAATCTGCTCTCCCCAAAGTCACCGAATTTAATAAATAAATAAACAAACAAAGTGCAGCCTGCCACCCCTCGCACTGCTCTGCAAGGTCCTCTTGCACCTACAGGGCCCACGGGCAGCTCTGACATGGTCCTGCCTCTCAGAGCCCTGTCCCCGGTCGGGTGTGCGGGCCTGGGACCCCTGCCCCTGGCAGCCACCTCCTTGCCCAGCTTCAGACCTCAGAGTTGGCGTCGTCCTTGTTCTGGAGACTTCCCCGTCTCTCTCAGGGCTCGGTCCTTCTCACCCTTCCTCTGGGTCCAAGAAACACCACGGCCTCCTCGGCGGTTTTCCTTTCCTTCCCCGGGAAGCTCTCTCTGCGTTCTGTGAAGCCGCTCCCTGTCCCCCTCAGCAGCTGCGATGGTACCGGGTCAGTGTCCGCCTCCCCAAGGGGGGGCAGGCATTGCCTCGGTTTCTTGCCCAGCCCAGCACCCAGCACCCAGGGTGCCAAGTGGGCATCTGAGCAGGAAGCACATGCACTAGTTTCTCTTTCTTACAGCCCGTGCTGAGGTTGCCCGGAGGAAGACGGAGCTGGTGTGGTAGTCTGTTGCTTAGAAGTTTGGAAGCCTTGGTTTTGACAGGCTGCGTCTCAGTCAGGCCTTCCCAGGGGCCGGAGTTTGGGCCGCCCGGGCCAGGGTAGTGGCATGGTCACTGACCCGAGGTGCCAGCGCTCTCTGCATCGTGCTCCTTGGCCATCGTGCTCCCTCTTCCATGCCCACTCTGCCCTTGGCACCTGGTCGCTTCCAAGCGTTGCCCTCTGATTTCTCTTCCTCTGAATTGTTTTCAGGATTATTTTGAGACAGTTCACTTTTGTCACTTCATCGTAATATCTTTCACTGATAATTTTTTCTGAGTGTCTACATGCCTGTTTTTCCCCCAATTTAAATTCCCAAAGGGCAAAGACTACGGATTTTGTCATATTCATGGTGCCCTGTAAGCACATAAATAAATCCCCACTAAAATCTTCTTAACTTGCATAGATTTAAAAAAACAAATAACATAAAATATGTGATTCCTATAGGAGTGAGAGAGCATTTGATTGCAGGAGGGCAGTGATTTTTAAAACTGTGTCTGGCATTAATAAGTAGTAGTTGAATGAATTAATTTTTTTAAATGTGATACGGAAAATACTCCATGAAACTTTTTTTTATTCCATGACTTTCAGATATGGAAAAAAAAATTAACATGAAGGACTATTCCTAATTACCATAGTCAGTAGTTTTAAGTTATTTTGAGTGATACTATTATTTATCAGCTGATTTCTATCGTACTGAATTCAACCGAATAATTTGCTAACAGTATTGATTAGCCATTTCATCCAAGAAGTCAATAAAAAAAGTATTTGGATTATGGAAATTTGCTTTCAGGTCAGACATCTCAGGCACCCAGTCCTTGACAGAGTAGCGTACAGTTCACAGTCTGGGGGAGAGGGCAGAAGGAGGTGTGAGGAGGACCCTGGTTTGCAACCAGGAGACAGGTTCCAGGTGTTTCATGATTAACCAGCCATATGACTTGGGACCAGGAATGTAATGTCTCTGGCACTCCCTTATGTCATACACTTGAGGGAAACAATCAGGTTTCCTCTAGTTTTAACATTGTGTGTTGGGCGGGGGGGGGAGGGGGGGGTAGGTTATTTCCTGATCATGGAAGCTCTCTGAATGTCACCCTGATGTAGCAGAAAAAAAAGATATGGACTGGGATCTCGTAACCTTGAGACCCTGGGGTGCCAGTAAGACACACCAGGATCTGATGTTTAACGTAGGAGCTTAGAGGTGCATAAAGCCCAGAGAAGAGATGAAGCTTGCCCTTGCTAATCTCAACATTGAGTTTCTAGGCCCATGGTGACTGGGAACTTAAGGTCTGAGGTCCAGCCAGGGGGGTAGTCATCTTTATTTAAGTAAAGATTTGGCCTCAGAGCTTTCAGGGAGGTGATCTGTACGCAGAATAGCACGTAGCAGGAAATATGAGAAAGATAATATTTTATAAATTCTTTACCCCATGACAGGCTACACCCCAATTTCATCATTAGTTGTATGGTTTTGGTGTAGTTACCTGCCTAAAACACTCGTCCCACATGACCTTTCTGGGGCTCATGTCCTCTAGAATAAGGGAGTTGGAATAGGAGATTCTCCAGCTCCCTGCCTAGCTGTGATTTAACTCTGCATCCCTGAAATAATGGGTAGCAGATAAAAGTTGACTGCCATTTTGATGTGCTAAGTAGATACTCTTTGTTGGTGGAAAGGTCTGAGGGGGCATGAGAGGCCACAACTGCTACCATCCCCACTGAGGCACTAAAGCTGCTGTGCAGATGAGCTCTGTTCCCTCTCAGCCTGGGGCTTTATCAATGCCAACGGGTGCAAAGAGAAACCCTTGTGCACCCAGGGTACTTGCTTACTTGTTACTGGTAGAATAGACTGGCAGATAAGATGCCCCAGGACTTTGCAGGTTCGCTTGAATCCCCATGAAGCCCCTTTCCAACCACAACTGAAACTTACCCTCATTTAATTATCTGTCATTTCCACTGAGTGAATGACTATGAATTCAATACCAGTTCCTTCCTTCCTCTGGTGAGATGAAAGATTGTCACAACACTGCAGCCTTTTCCTCTTCATTTTGTTTTCACCACCATGCTTGAGGCATGATTTTGTTAACCATGCTCACCTAATTTAGAATACATTTCTATTAGTAATCCTATTTAATAAAAGATTAATATGCAAATTAACCATCACTCTGCTATACCCACAAGCCACACCCATCAGCCAATCAGAAGTGAGTATGTAAATTAACCCCAACCAAGCTGTGGCCAGAGAGTGAGCAGGAAACTTGGGTTTCCCCCGAAATGGAGGAAGCCAAGCTTTCCACACACCCTGGCAGGCCCAGGCCTCCACTCAAGGCTACATTTCAATTATAGAAGATAAATAAATCTCAACAAAAATGGCTACAGCCATGAAACAAGCTGGAGGTTTAGCTCTGCTTTAGGCTTTAAAGTTCCAATTATAGAAGATAAATAAATTCCAGATACCAGGGCCTCCACTTGGGTTACCAGGGGGCATGGCTGGCTGGCAAACCACCATAGGCTCCTTCCCCATGCCAACCCACACCCCAAGGGAACACCCACCCTAATCCAGGATACCTTCAGGGCAAACCAGCTGGCCCCCATCTGTGCACCAGGCCTCTATTCTTTCTAATAAAAGAGTAATATGCAAATTGACTGTCACTCCAACATACAAGGTGGCTGCTCCTACGTGGTCAAAGATCCTGCCCCCATATGGACACAAAAATAGCCACCACAAGATGGCCAGCAGGGGAGGGCAGTTGGGAGGAACCAGGCCTGCAAGAGAGGGCAGTTAGGGGCAAACAGGCATTAAGGGGAGCAGTTAGGCATCAATCTGGCTGGCAGAAGAGTAGTTAGGGGGTGATCAGGCTGGCAGGCAGAAGTGGTTAGGGGCAATCAGGAAGGAAGGCAGGCGAGCAGTTGGGATCCAGCAGTCCTGGGATCAGGCCTAAACAGGCAGTCAGACATCCCTTGAGGGGTCCCAAATTAGAGAGGGCACAGGCTGGGCTGAGTGCCACCCCCTATCCCCGCCATGCACAAATTCATGTCCCGACCCTCTGGTTTATTTATGAATATTAATACCATTCATCATAACCATGACATTTATTCTCACACAGGCTATGATCATATAATTATACAGGTTTCCTTTATAAATTTTTAACAAATTTAAAATAATAAGTAATTAATTATAAGTAATTTGAAGCATTTACTTCTCATCAAGACTAGTTTATAGTCAAGACTCTTGATTGCAAGTGACAGAAAGCAAACTCAAACTTACTTAAACAAAAAAAAAATCGGGAGGGGATTTATTGGGTCAGGTAATCAGAAGTGTTGGGATGTAGTGGTTGAAGCATGACTATACTCAGGAGCTCACATTATTAGGTCACTTGCTGATTTCTTTGCTTTTGCTCTAGGTTGGCCCCATTTTCAAGTAGGTTTTCCCCACATGGTGGCAAATAAGCCTTACATCATCCTTATATTTATATTTTAAGATCAAAAAAGAGATGCTGCTTCTTTGATAGTTCAGGCAAAAGTTTTGGGAAGAGGTCCAAATTTGGATCATATGCTTCATCCTGAGTAAGACCCTGCTGTCTTGTTGATACAGTACCTCCTGGGCTGGGCCAGGGGTATATGTCCACTCCAGAGCTGGGGGCTGGCATCAGTCCCTCCACAAGTACAAGGACTGTGAATGGGAAAGGGGTGGGCCCCTCGATGGGAATTGGGCAAAGTGCTTACATCCATAGTGAATGAAACGGATGCCTGTGGCCAGGTTCCTCAGGAATGAGCGCTGCCCTTGCAGCAGCCACCTTGTTGTAGGTCCTGGTTCTTTGATGTTTGCTGAGGAAGGCAGAGGTGCACGGTTCAGGCACGGATGCTCAACATCACGTGGCCCTTCATGAATCTCCTAACCAGTTCTCTCAGGTACCCATTTTGTTCTAGTTCCTATGCTTTGCTGTTACGTACCATATTATTTAACAGAATCCTTTGCAACTGGGATTGGTGCATTTTCCTGTAAATGTTTAAGAACCAGTTTTGATGCCCAAAAACTGCCTGGTGACGAGGGAAAAGCTGGGGTCTCAACTCAGAGACCCAGGGTTCATGTTTAGGTCTCCGTTTTCATAGTGTGGTAACTGAGACTTGGCCATTTCATCTCACTTTCCTGGTAAGTAAAACTAGGATCTTCCCATCAGTTTCTTGTACCTGGGAGTGGGGGGGGGGGGGGTTGAGGAGATCAAGTGAGATTACACACTGGGAGAGTGCTTTCATAAAGTGCAGATAGTTACAGGAATAAAGGTTGCGTGTTTGACAATGTAAGCAGATGTACCAATGATATGCTCTTAAATATTTGCTTGAGTGAGTGTTTTAAAGATTTTATCTACTTACAAAGCTCATGTCCACGTGCAGTCAAGATAGCTATCTCTGCCGCCCACCTAAGCTGCCACAGCATTATTCTGCGCCAGGCACAGAGCGGACCAGATGCGAAAGGGAGCCAGCCCCCGTGAGGATTGGGGTCCTCGGGGATTTCCATCTGGAGACCCAGTGGGTAAAGGCAGGCTTGGTTCTAGGTGTCCAACGAGATCTAAAATGAGAGGCCAAGGAGTTACTATGCACACCTCTGGCCTTTGACCCCTTCCCTCATGGCTGGTGTAGCGCTAAGGGGATGGCACCATTCCTGAAAGAGAGGTAGATGTACATCCCTGCAACTTCAGCCCATGTCTCCACTTTAAGTGACTGTTTTAACAAGTTGTGTTATAGAAGCAAAGGAAGGCCTGGGGTGAGCAGTTCATCTCAGCAAGAAACTCTGAATGAGCCCACATTCCCAGTCAGACTTGGGGTGTGGGAGGCCAGCTTCCGTGGGCTTGGGGGTCCTGGGCACAGACCTCAGGCCTGTGCGAGGGAGGGCAGGGATGGTATTCCTGGAAATACACTAAAAAGGAAGCTTTAAAAAATCTCACCTTTCCTCCTTCATCTTATAATTATCTTAAAGGAACGTGGTGGTTATAAAGCACCTACATTTTGAAGCTGCAATTTAGAAATAAAACATCTACCCCTTTGCTCCCCAGTCTTCTGAAAAACAAAGGGAGAAACCCATAACTTTCCAAGGAAAACACTAATTAAAACTTTGGTATGAATGCCAATAAGATCAATAGCCAATTTCAGGAAAATCGGTGTTCCTTTAAAGAGAGGCGCAGAGAAGATACAGCTGATTTGACTGTTTATTTCTTTGTAAATGGACTCTCACAGTTTTCACCTTAAGAGAGTTACTCTTTCTCCTGGGGTGGGGAAGGGTGACCACCTAACCCACGTGAAGCCAAGTGCATGCGCGGGCCTCAGGCACTGAGCGACGGACCATAAACTGACACCTCGTTGGTTCAATCCAACCAGCAGAGACAGGTTATTGGTTCACAGAGTATTTTAAGGAAGTTTGCATTGGTTACAGACATTTAAACGCTGTGCCATTTCGTGCAAAAATTTGTGTTTCAATTTCCCTAAAAATAATAATAATAATAAGTCTAGGCAGCCTTGCACATGTATGTCCACACACAAAAACACACAGTTACTTTATGTAAACCTGTAATCTTTAAACACGCCCACATGTTGTATCTGGTATTGATCTCCAACATGCGAGAGCTTCTCTTTGCCATCATTCAGTAACTCATTTTCTGAGTACTTTGCTTACATACAACTTGCCTCCTCTGCCGGCCTGGTCACCCCTGTGCAGGGGTCTCTAGCGGGACACGTGGAAGTTGGAACTGGGGATAAAGCAGGGAAAGGAAAATCGGAAGAGGCCTTTTGCACAGACCAGTGAGGGCAACGGGCCAAGAACCAAGGAGCATGAATAAATCCACCTCATCTCCCAGGTGCCACCCTGGAGGAGGTGGTGCGGCTGCTGTCCCAGATCCTCGGGACGAAAGTCTGCAGCTTCCGCCTCTGCAACCTTCCTCAGAAGACAATCTTTGGGGCACTGGGGTGGCTTCAACTAGATGAATGAGCTAACGGGATTTCAATGAGGGTGTCCCAAAGGAAGACGACATGGGCAAAGTGCTGAGGAGAGTGTCCCAGCCCCACCCACTTTGCCTCCAAGCTGGGGGAAGGAGAGGCGACTTCCGGCTCTCAGCAGGACGTCCCGGGAGTTAAGGTCTCCTGAGCAGCCCAGAGCCAGGGGTGGATCCCGGAGGGGGTGGATCCCAGAGGCGGTGGATCCCGGAGGCGCAGGAAAGCCCGCAGTTCCGCCAGGCAGGACCACCTCTGCCTCGTGCGGCTCAGGCTCCAGCACCCCTGGGTCAGGTGGAGCCGAAATGGCACCTGAAGTCCCATCTGGTGTGTGGCTCCTTCCCACCTGGCTTCTCCTAGACTCTCACTGGCTCCTCCTGGGGGGACACTCCTAACAAACCACTTGCATCCAAATGTTTGTCTTGGGATCAGCCTCTGGGAAGCCCACCTTACGGCGACCTCCAGCATGAAAAAAAGAAATTGCTATCGCCAACCTCGTGCCTACAAAGAATAGCATGTACCTTCCTGTAACTCAACCAAATGTCTACTGAGAGACCTTGTTTTTCCCCTCGGATTGAATGAATTTCTCACTTTGTCCCCAGTGGTAGACTGGTGAAGCAGGATCTCCAAGAAAAAGAAAAAGTCCTCATTCCTAGAATTTGCTCCTTCCCCTGATAGAAATACACCCACCACGGCCAATCTCAAGCTCCCAGGGGGAGGTCCCTGCGCAGGGCGCCTAGAAAACGAGCACAATGGGGCCTCGAGAGCCAGGAGAACCAGCTCCGGCTGCACCTTCCATTCTGACCCCCGCTCTTGGGGTTTTGTCTCCGTTGCTGTGAACATATGTGACGGTGTGACAGCGAGTGTGGTGACCACCTACTCTCCAATCTCCCTTCAGAGACTTTCCAGTGCGTGCTGCCTGGCCCCTGCAGGCCGCAGACTCTGCCTGGTACTTGCATGGCATAAAGGCTGCCTGTGGCCCTGCACTCAGCCTGCAGCCCCCCCGCCTTTCCCCTCTGGTTCTTGCTGAAGCCCCAGGACCCCACCCGGGAAGCAGGGCACTTGTTACTCTGCCTCTCCTTCCCCCAGCTGGAGGGGAAGCGGGTGGGGGCAGGTCACTCTCCTCGGCACTTTGCCCATGCCGTCCGTCTTCCTTTGGGACACTATGATTGAAATCACCTTAGCTCATTTCATTCTCTAGGGTAGACACGGAGTACCAGCTTCCTCTTCCCACTGAGCCCATCTTCAGTTTCCGTGCCTTTACACCCAGCCAGTCGGCCCTTGGTGGCTACCTGCTGCCTGGGAAGGTTTTCTAGACAGAGAAGGGGGGTGTGGCCAAGGTCAGAAGCAGGCGTGACCTTGGCAGTTTATAAAACAAAGGAAAGCTGGTGGCAATGGCCCAGCTCGAGTTCTGGGAAGAGTAAGTAGAATGAGACTGAGGGGCAGGCAGAAACCAGCTCATGGAGCGATCAGAAACCAGGACAAGGATTCTTACTCCACGTGCAAAGGGAAACCACCGGAGGTTTATGAGAAACTGAGCAGCATACTTTGGATTTGTGTCTGTAAAAGATGACCGCAACCACCTGTGGCAGACGCAGTGCAGGGTCCTGCAGCCGGCTCTGCAGAAGACCGTGTGAAAGACTGCAGGCAGCTGACCCACAGTGGAGGCCGTGGAGGCAGGTATTGGAGGTACACTCTGGTGATGGGAGGGACAGGACGATCCCTGCTTGCTGGGTGGCATAAAAAAGGAAGAGTAGAGGGATCCTCCTACGCTTCTATCATAAACAATGGGTGGGCTGTGGACTCCTTATCTGGCCTGGGTAAGAGAAAGAAAAAAAAATCAGTTTGGTGGAAGGAGTTGAACTCAATTTTGCACATGTTAAAATGAAATTACAACCAGACTTCCAGATGGCCACGTCAAGCCATTATGTTGAACCCCTGAGCTAGCATAATGCTACAGCGGATGCTAATTGTGCCTCAGTGTTTTAAAAAATGGAGTGCATGTGAGGGGGCAGTTGTAGGGGAGAGGGAGGGAGCAAGGGTATTAGTGAGGGGCTGAGGTCACTCTGTGGGAAGCCCGCAGGTTGTGCCTGAGATTAAACAATCAAAAAGTAGGAATGAAAATATGGGAATTACAAAATCCCTATACATCTTATAAATTTAAATATATATGTGATTTTGTAGATTACAGGAGTAAGATTAAGTCTTAAAAAAAAAAATAGAGCTGAGAACATTGAAATGGGTTGCCTCCCGAGAGCGAGAATTGGGTGGAAAGATTGGCACAGGAAAGCTGTTTTTCATAAATTAGGAAACAATTTGCCTCAAAATTATGTACCCACCACTTGGATAAATATGAAACTAAACAAAAAGAGAAGTTTCTAGGAGAAAATGTGTCAACACAGTTGGCACCATGGCCGGTAAACAGTGAGTTTCCTGAGTGCCTGCAGGTGCCAGCCACTCCTCCGGATGCCAGGAGCGCCTTGGAGAGCCCTCAGCCGCTGGCACATGCCCCCTGGTAAAGCGCACCCCGCCTCTGCTCTCCCGTATGTTCACACTTGTGTCTGAGGAGCCAGCTGCTGCGTTTGATCCTGGCGTGTTACCGATTCACACCAGAAACCCAGTCTGAGGTGCAAGATAGCTGGTTCCGTCTTTGAAAGCTAAGGGATTTGGAAGTTGTGCACCGTTCCAGGTTTCATTCCATTGTCAAAATGCTTTCTCTGTGCATCATTGTTAAATAATTATTGTCTTCAGAATCAGGATATTTGGAAACATACTTCTAACTTATGTTTATGTAGTCACATCTGATGGCTAGCCATCATTTAGTACCTCCTTTTCTGAGTACGTACTATGCTGAAACAGTATCATCCTGAGCAATTCAACCTGATAATCTTGGATTCGGTAAATTGCAGGAAAACATCTAATTTTTTAAAACATGTTTTTATTGATTTCAGAGGAGAAGGGGAAAGAAGAGAGATATAGAAACATCAGTGATGAGAGAGGATCACTGATCGGCTGCTTCCTGCACGTCCCCCTCCTGGGCACTGAGCCCACGTGACCAGGAATCAAACTGCAGCCTCCTTGTTCATAGGTTGAAGCTCAACCACTGACCCACACCGGCTGGGCAGGAAAACACCTAATGTTAGACTGTTTTATCAATCAGTAAAGAAAAGCGTGGTCATCATGTTCTGATCTCCTTCTTATTGAAGCTAGAGTTTGGGTGTTTGCTCTGAATTTTCTAATTGGTGCTTTCCCAGCAGAGTCTAAATGTAAAGAATACCAAGACTGTAAGTCCATTTCTATGTGTGTCCTTCCATGTTAGTGATTCCAAACCCGAGGGGTTTGACACGTGGGGGGCTCTCTTCAAGTATGACATGGGGTTGTTGCAGGTAGTTTTACTTACTTGCAGCAAGTAAAGGAGATGGGATTCCTAGCCAAAGCTCTGTCTCCCCAAAGGAAGGTTTAGTCTTTGAATATACTAGTACACTATTGATTCAATTACACACTGATTTCCTCTTTGCAGTTGGCTACACTTACTAGGTTGAGTTCTCATCAAGCTCATCCTGTTTACACCTGGTCTTCAAAATATTGTACTACATTTTACCCTTTAGTTATAACATCTATATATATATATATACACACACATATATATATATATATATATATATATATATATATATATATCCTATCTAATAAAAGGGTAATATGCAAATTAACTGTCACTTCATCACAAATATGGCAGTGCCCATAGCCACAAGATGGCAGTGCCCACTCCTCTCAGCCCCGCCAAAGTCCCACCCTGACCACAGAGGACCTCTGGGCAGTGGGCACAGAGTGGCCAGAGTGAAGGGGGAAAAACACCTGCATCTTGGCCCCGGTATGGGCTGCTGGGCCACAGAGAGCTACTGCTGCATGGATTCATGCGCAGGGCTACTAGTATATATATATAGGCTAATATGCATAAGTTTGACCAGGAGACCGGGAGTTCGATCATTTGCTATGACGTCTGCTGACCATCAGGGGGCAGTGAAGAATGAAGGAAGGCCCTGATCACGGGCCAGGCCTAGGGATCCTCCCCATGCATGAATTTCATGCGCCAGGCCTGTAGTTTGATAATAACATAATTGCCCAGAACTTGAGACCCTTGTCCTATCTAACAACCCCCCCTCCACCTCCCCGGCATTTTTTGATCCTCATTCTTGAGGGACGAGGGATGAGGGTCATACTCTGCCACTGCTTCCTGCTGAATATGACTAGAGGGCATCTTTGAGTCAGAGCAGTAAACATCTCTGACTGCCTGACTCCTGAAAACCTTGGGGTCCCACAGATTCTGGGATTCCTGAGAATAGGAGTGCATAAAGAGACATGAGCCATAAGAGGGGAGGCAGAAGAGGGGGGGAAACCAAAAGACCAAAACCCTGCTGCTCATAAACTCCTCCTCTGAGGGTGGGAATCTAATAAATAAGATAAACCACAGTGACAGCCTTCCTAAGAACAAAGATGCCAGCAAGGGAGAGAAGGGGGAAGGCGCTGTCATATTTGAATCTTTTTTTCTATATGACTCAGGACTCCAAGTGATCGTTTTTATTTAGGAACTGCTTCCTGCACTGCTAGTCTCTCCAGGTCTCGGAAGGACAGGTTGGACCTGGCAGGAAGGGGGAGGCCAGTGGATGAAGCACAGCAATCCCAGAGAGGGAAGGGATAGTAGATAGGACCGTTCTACACCATATCCAGTTGGTGTAACTGGTTCTAAAGCACAGTCATGCTAGCCATGTGGCTGAGTGGAGAGAGCGGCACCTGGTGAGGCACCTCGGTCTAGGGAAGGAGGACATCACCGCAGGAAGTCCTGCCCCAGCCCCCTGCATCCGCTGTCTCAGGACAGTGCACCACAGAAAAGCCCCCGTGGTGGCAGGAGGCACTGCCCAGGAGCACAAATTGTGTGTGCGCATGCACGCGTGTGTGTGTGTGTGTGTGTGTGTGTGTGTGTGTGTGTAGACATTGACACAGACATCGGAGGAGGTAAGGCCAAAGACATGAGGCCGCATGTTCAGGCCCCCTGGCACTCTCTGCTCAGACATCCTGTTGGACACCATCCCCTGGCAGGCCCCCACACCGCTGCGGCACAGAGACCAAAGCCCGTCTGAAACCAGGATCTGGAGAGCAATCACCACTCACTCACTCTCTGTTCCCCCCCAGCCCACTGCCCGGTAGGTGCTGGGGTGAACCCTGAGATGAGCAGGTCCTCTGAGGTCTGGGTCACCCACAGTTTCCATCTTCCTCCGGCTGTGGCTCCTCCACCCCTTGTCCCCACTTTGGAAACATCAGGAGCTCAAGACTGAAAGTGAAGGTTTGGGGGGCGGAGGAGGTGGCTTTCCACAGCAAAGGAATTCTTCAAAATAACTTTTTAACAACAATGATAAGATAAAAAAAAAAACTGAAAGGGAGTGCTGGAAACAGCTTCAGGAATGGGTTGTAAGGAGACGGAAGAGAAAAGTAAGGAGAGTCAGTGATGCCGTGGGGTGCTGCTCCCCAGAGGCATGGGATTGGGGACACCAGGGGCCTCACCTCTCCCCTTTGACCACAGACACCTTCAGTCGCCTCCTACCGCAGGAACGGCTGCTGGCTCCTCTCGGTCCTCTGCCTTCTGGGCTCCTAGGGAAGATGGACTGAGAAGGCTCAGCAAGACTTGCCCTCCATGTCCCAGCCGGTTGGCACTATGATAGGCACAGGACAGGCCCAGGACACCTGGATGTGAGGCAGGTTAGTAAGACGCGAGGGAAGCTTCCTGACCAGTGAAATGAGGAAACAGAGACAGGTTAGTAAGACACTAGGAAAACCTCCTGACCAGTGAAATGAGGAAACAGAGACAAATAGCTCAACAAATGGCTGAGCAATTAGCAGCCAGGTAATAAATC
>PVJN01055838.1:0-12959 GCA_004026805.1 Lasiurus borealis | reverse complement strand
TCCATTTGCTTTCTATTTAGAAGGAATAGGAAATGTGTATAAAATTTGAAGATATGGGCTTTAGAAAAGAAATGTTACATATCCCTGCTGATTATGAAGAGTTTTAGGACATAGTGCCAAAGACATTTCCTGGCAGTCCGTATTTAACACACAAAGGGAAAAGATAACAAACCTACACACACAACTACCAAAACCCAAGTATCCATGTGCCGCAACTAACATCAAGCTACAATTATGAAGCCGGGGCATCCCTGAAATGAGCTCAGGCGATGCTCTACACAACAAAACACACACATTACTTGCTCTAAAAGGTTCTTTTCAAAGGAAGTCAGACAGCAGAACTAGCCAGAAGCAAGAGGATAGACAGGCTGTTCTCCATATAGCAACATATATTGTACAACATTTTAAATATCAAAGTGTCTGGGACACAAGACCTACCCCTAAGGACACAATTGAGCTGGGAGATAGAACATACATATACAGACATATATTTAATAGTCAGTAACAACATATCCTAATACATGATTCATTCAAGAACCATTTATTAAGTAGCTAAAATGTGCCAATCACTCTGCTGGACTTTAGGAAAATAAAAAACGCCCTTAAGTGACTCACAGTCTAGTGAGGAAATAGCCATACTAAGTATGTGATAGGTGGTGTAATTGAGATACAGTAGAAGTTCTCATCACTTCTCTCTTAACCAACCTTGATGATTAACCAGTATTCTCTAGTTCCTTTATAAAACACTGCTCAAAGCCCAGGACACATTGAATATTCACACCTAGAGTATAGTATTCTTTATAATTCACCCATACCCTTCGATTCCCACTAAAGTGTAGTATAAAAACACTAAAAGTCAACTGGTTTCCTCCCATATCTATTTATGTCAGTAGCACTTATTACTCTGATTAGATAATTCAATTAAATATTACATAAACCAATAAAACATGGGTATGAAGAAAAAAACTAGGTTGAATGCTTTGGAAAGACAAGATAATAAAGAAGATGTACTAAAAATATTACTGTCAAATTAAATGTGAGTGAAATAACTGTAAAAGATTGATAGAAACGTCATAAAAATCTAAGATTTTGCACTCAGTGTGCTTTACTCAAGGAAAATCAAAACCAGAAATCATAAACAATTGTATTATGTATTATTATATGTATTAGTGAAACTATTATTGGTTTATGGTCAATTACTGGGACTATGGCACCATCCTATGCAACTGACTCTACTTTTTCAAGTTCAATGAAGTATGCTGACCCAGATCCACTGGCTCCTCCTTATTCCCTCCTTTTAGCTTTATATGAATCCACATTCCTCGGGAGCAGGTTTTAGTTGTGCCTATAATTTAAGATCCTTTGCTGACTACTTAACCTTCTCATTTAGGAAGTATAAACAAAAAACCGAGAACAAGTCTGGGCTGTAATTTTCCACCAGGTGAAGTTGGTATCGCCCTTGTGGAATCTGACATCGTGTTTATTTCTACCAACTAGATATGCTGGTATTGGATCCAATTTCTGTCTCATGTAAATGAGCGCTAATGGAATCTGTGTGTAGAGTAATGAAACACTCCCCCTGGCCCTTTCCTTGGATCTCTATAGTGCAGTAATGCCAAGAACCTATTTGCCACACCCAAAAATACCTATTCAACCCAACCTTATGCAACGCTTTAGGCAAGATTAGGGCAAGATCGCCTTAATCCCAGGGCTCCAACTCCCTTATTTTTCTCCCCATGTTGTCTCCACAACAAAGTACCTACTCATTTTTCCTTATGTCATACTGCTTGTAGCCAACTCTACAATAACTTTTCCTTCTTACATATCAATATTTTCCAATATTCCATTACTCCATTCCATTTTCTAATATTCCACTGTTCAGATAAAGTACTTTTACAATAAAGGTTAGCAGCATTTAGTCTGTCCCAAAAAGTGATTATTTACCCCCTCAAATAGCTTACTGCATTAGAGCAAAGATATGGTTAACATATTATTTTGTTCAAATATAGCATATGTACCAGTATAAAAGATGGGCTAAGAATAACCTAATAACTAAAATATTACACAAATTCACAGATGATTAATAATCACAAATTATATTAAAAATACACACACACACACACACACACACACACACACACACACACACAGAGAGAGAGAGAGAGAGAAAGAGAACTTAATTGGCTACTCTCAAGCTGAAAAAGATCCAAATTTGCAGATGTTTTTAAAAAAGAAAGACATTCTATTTCAGTATTCCTTACATAAAAATAAATAAAATTATTAAAACAGAGTGATATTGTTTAACAACTTTGAGGAACACAGATTGTTAGTCCCTTAAAGAATTACTCTACTTGAAATTATTCTACTTGAAAACTTGAAATAAGTGATAAGAATTTACAGCTATACAAAGCATACTTAATCATCTAAATGTTATCATTCATTTGGCTACTTCAGATCAGAAGCAGCTTCACAAAATCAATTAAAGGAGATGATGTAATATGATGAACAATGCCCTGGCCAGGGCACTACCACACCTGGGTTCTAAACTAAATCAATACCAACTCACAAGTGATCTAAGACAAATCCTTTTATCTTGGTGGCCCTAAGAATTAAAACAAAGAAAGGGTAAGATTACCCAAAGTCTAAGGTCCCTCGGGAGGTAAATTTTTTTTTTTTTTTTAATATACGTATTTTATTGGTTTTTTACAGAGAGAAAGGGAAAGGGATAGAGTTAGAAACATCGATGAGAGAGAGACATCAATCAGCTGCCTTCTACACACCCCCAACTGGGGATGTGCCTGCAGCCAAGGTACATGCCCTTGATCGGGACCTTTCAATCCGTAGGCCCACCCTCTATCCACTGAGCCAAACCGGTTTAGGTGGGAGGTAAAATATTCTTAATTCAAAGTAGGGAATAGAAAATTGAGGAAGGAAGGAAGGACTGAAGGAGGAAGGGAAGGAGTTGCTATCCCACTGAGCCATAGAATTCTATAATTACAAGTGATAGAATGAAGACTACAGTTAATACACATCCTTTAGGAATTAGAATGTGAATATGTTCAGTGCAGTTTCTCCCAATCTCTGCTTCTCCCACCTCTCTGCTCCTCTGTCTCTTCTTTTCTTCTAACCCCTTTCTAAACTCTCTCTCTTGCCTCAGGATTCTCTCCCAAATTCCAAATTTTCCTCTATTATTATTTGTAGACTTCAATACTTACAAACTATGACCACGTACTACTACCACCTCTGGCCTGCCTCCGCTTCCCAATACAGTCAGTTTATTGTCCTTAAACCACTATCAATAGGGCAAAGAGAATATAAATAGCTATCACATGAAATGGATCACTGAAACCAATTCTCCTAAAATTTGATTTAAATAAATAATACAATCAAATTCATTCTGTCCATAGAATTTCAACCAACAAGAGCAAACAACTTGCTGGACACCTATTATGGGAAATAAACTTTAGATATTTTATCTTTTTTAAAACTTAAAACTACTATGCTTAGTGGGTATATTATATTCCACAACTTAGAAGTAAAAATAAAGTCTAGAAAAATTTTAAATTTAAAGTAATGAAGCTGTTTGACTCTATTGTTATCATCATAGCAGGAAAGGTCAAAAAGAAGGCCAGACATTATAACCATAGTTATCGGGAAGCTTCACCAAGAAACTGCAACTTAACACTCCCCGGGGAACCACAGTCCATTCCCTGCAAATCGCTGGGGCAAAGGGACCAAGGGGGAAGATGGGTGCCTGTGTAGCGAAGTCGGAGCGAGTAGGGAAGGTGCTTGCCTGTCAGTCTAGCCTAGGGAACCACGGATTGGCTAGGGGTGTTGGAACCATTGCAAGCACGTGAAATCCTGAAGGATTCATTGGTTATGCTCCCATTTAAAAATCCCAAAGAAACTTCCTCTTGTTCCTCTTCCACTGGCTTGTTCCATCACCTGCGCTAGCCTGCCATGTGACCCTGGGCCGTGAGGACCCCCACTCAATGAACTGCACCTGGAAACACAACCTAACCTAGACAGAGGCTGGACTGGACTTTACTATGGAGCAAAGTCTGGGCAGTGGCTTTCATTCCAGCTCTGCTGACAACGAAATAGTACTTTTTCCCTGGCAAGATAAGAGGCAGATGAGACCTTGGAAGGAAACCCCTTACTCTTACATCATCAATAAAGCTTTCCACTATATCTCATCCTCCCCTGGGGCCTCAGGAAATTCTTATTCCCAGGGCTGCCCAAGAAGCTCTTTCACCAGTGACAAGTGGGGACATGGAGAACACCCCACTGATAACCCACACTTTCCGCCGGCAAATTATGACAATCAATAGGTTGTTTTGTCCAAATGGCCACCAAAGCAAGAAATTCCAAATGTCCCAGGGACAATTTTCTTCCTAATGGCCTAGAATTGAAACCAGAACAATACTAGTAACATTCATAAATCAGAAAGTGTACCCAACATCAAGCAGACAGTAGGCTAAAAAAGGAAAACCAATCCAGATTATTTGGACTTTCAAACATATTTCTAATAAAACAAAGACTGATTAGTAAAGGGGTTTGTATTTGTTTTAAATTCCTCTTAAATTACCAAGATTTTGAAGAAAAGTTGTAGCTCTGCCTCTACCATTGAAATTCAAAGAGAAATCAATTTAGGTAGTACATAACAATTAGGGCTAAATAAGTATATCCCTTGATAAAGAATTACTACTAGCAATATTTCTCCCCAGAGAAATTACTAGGGCCATTCATATATATCAGTTTTTTAAAGTTAAGATAAGAGAAATCTGTTTCCAGCAAGGGTGCCTTAAAATAACTCCCCTACTAAAAACAGATTTTAAAATTCTGGATAAAATATTTTTACAATCATTTAAAAAAGAAAAGCTAATGAGGAATTATTTGGTCAAAACCAAAAAGAAATTGGGAATCCAGTCAGGTAAGAGAACAAAAGCCACTGTTACCCTTTGGGTGCTGGCCAATCAAAACAAATATGAACTTTAGTTTGAACAGCCTTGTAGAACCCAAAAGGCAAAAATGAAAGACCAGGACCATAATAGGAGATATACCCAACGTTTTTCTAAGACCCTAAAGGGCTTATACCCTCAAAGCAATGGGGAAACAGATAAATTGGCCGGCATGTGTGTATACACAACCAAAATATTCATCACCTGGGCGGTCCAAAACTTTTTAATGAATCTGCTTTAAAGTGTTTCAGTCCAGGTAATGCCTCCAGATACCTATCAGAAGCAAATGCAAAAACTTTCTGACGTAAGCTATCTGAAAAAGCTATCTTTCTCTGAGATCTCAGATTAATCTTACACTTTTTCAAGGACAGTGAGCAGCTCATATTAACTATGCAGACAAAAAAAAAGGGTCATCAAAGAATCAGCTAAAACAACAGACAACAGAAAGGGACCTCCAAGACCTCACATATAAGAAGAACAGAGACACCAACTATAAAATAACTATACTTACTAAGTTTAAAAAATAAAAGACAACTCTGAAAATATTTACAGGGAATAGGAAACTATTAAGAAAAGATAGAGCAGATTTTAAGAGGAACCAAATTGAATTTCAACAATAACCAAAATCACAGGAAAGCTTTAAAATATTAGATCCAACTGAGGAGAAAATTAATGGACTAGTAAATCAGAATTATCCAGAATAAAGCATGTAGAAATTTTTTAAAATGCAAAATACAGTGCAGATAAGGGAAAGCCTAAGATATATATAATAAGAGATCCAAAGGGAAAGAAAAGAGAACAAGATAGAAGAGAAATTCAGAGATAATGATTATTTTACAGAATGAGATGCTAATCCACAGATTCAAGGACCCTAACAAAGTCCCAAATTAAATAAAATAAAAAAGAAATCTAAACCCTTACACCTCATAACAAAACTACAGAAACACTGAAGTCAAAAGGAAATCGTAAATGTATCTAATAAAATAAGCTAGAAAACAGTAGAACACTATAAAATCTCCATGTCTGTTGCTTTAAATAAAAAGAAAAGTGAGCCCTGGCCAGTGTGGCTCAGATTGTTGGAACACTGTCCATTACACCAAAAGGTGGGGAGTTAGATTCTCGGTCAAGTCAGGGCACATACATACCCAGGTATGTATGCCAGGCCCAGGCGCAGGCAGCAGGTAGCTGGTTGATGTTTCTCTCTCTCTTTCCTCCCTTCTCCCCCTCTCCCTCTTCCTCTTCCTTTTTCTCTCCCTCACTCCCACTTCCTCTCTGTGAAGTCATTCAATCAATCAATAAAAGTGATTAAATAAGCATTAGTGACTGGTTTATCTCAATAGGTTATAAGGATAGAACAAGATAATGTACTTTAAAAGTTTTTTTTAAAAAAAAACTGCAAAGGTATGTGGAGATTTAAGTGACAGTTTGGACAAAAATCTGTTTTCATTCTTGGTCATTTAATCTCTCTCTGGGCCTCACTTTACTTGTAAAAAAAGGATGTAGCTAATTAATTCCAAAGTTCATTCCAGCTCAAAGACTAGTATCTTTTTATCTCTCAGTCTGAGGGAGGTGTACTAGTATCCGTCTCATCTAACACCAATGCCAGGAGCCCTAATTCCTACATTTCTGATTTAAGTAGCCTGCTGCAGAGCTCAGGGAATTAGTACATTTAAAAGTTTACCCAAATTATTCTAAGATTACAAGTGAAGTCCAGAAACACTAAAGTAGTAAATATTAGGATATATTTTAAAAAGACTAAAACCTCTAGAACCTTTCTAAAATATAAGATTTAAATATTATCAAGGATGACTAGAATTAAAAAATAAACCTTACCACAATAGGGCTCACCAGTTCCAAGTTTAAAGGTCCAAATAAAACAAAAAATTAGTTTTATAAAGTGGTTAGTAAATACTATATACAATTTGTAACCTAAGAAGTCATGCATGGTTAACACATTCTGAAATGTTTATAGAAAATTCAAGATGGAAGACACATAGTGGGTTATTAAGTAAATCAAGTACAAGTGAAGAATATTATCAATGTTGGGGGCGGAGGGGTTTAAGAGGATGGGCCAGAGGACCTGGCCTGGGAAAGGAGTCCTATTATCAAAATTTTGAGGCTGATTCCTATTGAATGTCCCTCAGTGCCACTATCAGACCCACAATATTAAACTGCATGGTTCCAGAATGGCACTTATGTGCTCTAGCCTTAAGGGAGTTCATAACTGAATATTTTGCTTTTCTGTGGGAACAAGGAGATACACGACTTTAACATCATGTACTTGGTACTATTTATTTATTCGGCACTTATTTTGCATTATGTATCAGACCTCTGCTAGATACCTTAAAATATTTCATTTAATTCTCACAAGAGAATTGGCTGTTTGGACAGAATGCTGGCATGCGGACCAAAGCATCCGGGTTCCATTCAGATCAAGGGCGCAATGTTGGTTGTAGGCTTCTCTCCAACCTAGGCCCTTGGTCGGGAGTGTGCAGGAAGCAACCAACGGACGTGTTTCTTTCACATCAATATTTCTCTGCCTTTCTCTCCATCTTCCACTACCCTTTGTCTCAAATCTCACATCCTGTCCTCTATCACATTTTGCTGATTCTACCTTCAAAAATATTTTCAAAATCCATTATATTTTGAACATGTTTCAAAATATATATTCCCAGATCTCATTACTGCCACTTTAGTGCATCTGTAGCCTGGATCATTCAGAGAGCCTCCTAACTAGACTCTGATTCTTCTGTCCTATCTCCCCTCAGTCTATTCTGAATCCTTGGCAAAGGGTTGTTTAAAGATGCTATCACTCTTTTGTTCAAAACATTTCAATAGTTCCCCACCTTGTTGAGGTAAAACCTAAAGTCCTTACCATGGGCAAGACTCGATACTTTTTTTTTCTTTAATATATTTTATTGATTTTTTACAGAGAGGAGGGGAGAGGGATAGTTAGAAACATCGATGAGAGACATCGATCAGCCGCCTCCTGCACGCCCCCTTACTGGGGATGTGCCCGCAACCAGGATACATGCCCTTGACCATAATCGAACCTGGGAATTTTCAGTCCGCAGGCTGATGCTCTATCCACTGAGCCAAACCGGTTTCGGCGAGACTCAATACTTCTGACATCATTTCTTCTAGTCTCCTCCTGTGCTCCACCCACATTTGCCTCATTGTTCCTCAAACATTCCAAGTGCGTTCCTTCCCCCTCTGTTCCCTCTGCCTGGAACACTCCCCTTAGATGTCACCTTTTCAGGTCTCTGTTCAAAAGGCACCTTATCAGTAAAGCCTTTCTTCCCCATTCCACCCTCCCAAGCACTCCCTATCCCAATTACACACTTCATCACGGCTCTTATTACCGCCTAATGTTTTCAGGATGCATTTATTGAACACTGTCTGTTTCCCCGCACAATTTAGGTTTCATGTGGGTAGGATCTGTTTTCATCATCTTTGTTTCTCCAGTGACTAGAACAGGACCTGGCAGGAAGTAGGCAGTTGAAAAACATCTATTGAATGAAAATATGAGTCATCAATGCCAAAATTTAAATTCATAAACACTCTAGCACCAGCAACCATATAACTAATGATAGCTTGACCTTTTTCTCAGTTCTAGCATTTCCAGGTAAACAGCACAGTCTGCCCAACTACACACACACACAACTAAGGTAATAACTTTTATTTTTTATTTACATTTGTCTTCCCAAAAGTCAGTAATGTTCAAAACTGAGCTTTAGGTTCTCATTACCTCATAAAGTTCTTTTTTCCTGCTATTCACTCCACTCACTGTAGGCTCTTCTGTGCTCTTCTAAGAAAATTTAAATCCCTCAAGTGATAAACACTGATTTTTCTGCATTCTGATTGTTCTATCACTCCAACCAAGACTGCAAGTTTCTTTGAGGTAATCAATCTGATTCAAGCTGTCTCACCCAGAAAATTCTTTCAAATGTTATGTATCCCATCTTCAATTCCTTTCACAATATTAAAGCTCAGTAATAGTTTTGACCATTCTTTTCCACGAATTACCTATTCTCATCTACATGTTGTGATGAGGGAGGTTACCAAAAGTAAGAGAATCATGTATTAACTGAAATGAGCAAGGGGGGACAAAACAACAATACGTTTTTGGTACAATGTGGTTAGTTCCTTACTCTCAAGATCTGAAGGAGGGAGGAAGTGATGAAGGCAGGCCAGGTAGATAGGTAGAAGCTTGGACTGCCTTTCACAGTTCTGCCCTGGCAATTTAAAAGAGCAGGACTAACAGGTTCCTGAAGAGACAGACGCATTAGAGTCAACCTTAAAGGTATTTTTGTTGACTTTGGTGTTCAGGACTTGAGAAAAGATTTTAAAATTAAAAGGAAGACATCAAGTAATCCAAATTTCATCATCACTCTTATTGTTTTTCTAGGAAAATTCCAATGACAATAGAAAAAAGAAGGGATATGTTCAAATTTAATGATGTTTATGTAAAGAAATGATTTGGCAAATGGGGAGGAGGGACTGGGAACATCTGTAATACTGTCAATAATAAAAATAAATTATTTAAAAAATGTATTTTTCAATAATGCTAATAAAGGGGCCAAAGACCACAGGTTCCTGCAAACTCTATCCCTCCAAAATACATAATACTTGCTCTATTTGGAAATCATGATTTTTTTTAAGTTTCTCTGTGGATGCTTAATTTAATGTGAGAACGAAACAAAAGGTACTATAAAAATGCAGTGCCCTTAATAAAATGAGCACCAATGGGAAACCTACCTTAAGTCTACCATTTGCCATTAATAACCCAGGAAGTTGTATGTGTGCATATAAAATGGAAGAGTGGCTACAGTTACAGGTAAAATTAAAAAGTTTAAACACAGTGAGGTGGGGGAATACACAGGAGGTGAAGTGAATTGAAAATTCCCCAAGTTCCACAAGCAGTAAGAATTGTTTTCTTGTTTTTTTACCCAATTAGTGTAACTTATCTTACATTCCCTAAACTGGAAAAATATTAAAATTTAAGTGGTTACATATAAACATCATCCTCCACAACGGTACAACGTTAAAGCTAAAGACTGCCTTTAACACTTCCTTGAAGTCTGAAATCCACAAGCTCATTTATGGAATTCATTGCTAATAAAGGTGAATTATCAGTAAATTTGAGTGAAGCATCTAAGTCTGCTGTTTACTATACAGTCATGGTCAGATTCATTGTAAGAAAAATTACAAATGTCAAAAGACCAGGTACTAAAGCAACACATCAGTGGGAATGAAAAAGCCACCAAAGAACAGAAACATAAAGAATCAGAAGGAATCTTAGAAACTCTGGGTCACTTCCTCACTTCATTCAACTCCTCCCTGAGGCTTTCCCTAACCACTCCATCTAAAATAGCTGCCCTATCACATTCTATTCCTGGTCCCCGAGTGATTCTGCTCATGGCAGTGGCTACTCTGGGTCAGTGTATTCTAGAGATGCGTTTACTCCCTGCCTCCTACCTAAAACCGAAGCTCTATGAGGGGAGAGGCTGTGTCAGTGTTGTTAATCCCACCTAGAGGCCCAGAGCTGGCATTCAGTAAACGTGCGGAGTAAATAAGTGATGAAACTGAGGTTCAGAGAGGTGAAAGGATTCCTACAGGTCACAGAGCTAGCAGCAAGCCCAGCCCATACTGTAACCCCGTCCACTCGCTCCTTTCATTCCAACTTTACACTACACCCGTTGTGGGCAAACTGAGGCTCTCGAGCCACATGCGGCTCCTTGGCCCCTGGAGTGCGGCTCTTTCACAAAATACCACGACCTGGGAGGGTCTATTTCGAAGAAGTGGCGTTAGAAGAAGTTTAAGTTTAAAAAATGTGGCTCTCAAAAGAAATTTCAGCCAAGACCGGTTTGGCTCGGTGGATGGAGCGTCAGCCTTCGGACTGGGAGGTCCCCGGTTCGATTCCGGTCGGGGGCAAGTACCTTGGTTGCGGGCACATCTCCAGTGGGGGGCGTGCAGGAGGCAGCTGATCAATGTCTCTCTCTCATCGATGTTTCTGACTCTCCTTTCCTCTCTGTAAGAAGTCAATACAATATGTTAAAAAAAAATTTCAATCGTTGTCCTGTTGATATTTGGCCCTGTTGACTGATGAGTTTACCGACCACTGCACTACACCAAAGCAGCCTGTGCCAGCACAGACCCTATTAAACAGACTTCTTTTCTTTTTTTTTTTAAGTATCAAAGAAAATACATGTAACCAAAAAAAAAAGAAAAGAAAGAGACATACTGGGTAGCATTTTAACTTCAAGTGCTTCACCAACCAAAAAACCATACTCCAATTTCATAGGCAGCCAGGATCGGCCAGCAAAGCACAGTTCTTGAAGCTCCTTGTGAAACTGGTGCGTGGCTCTTGGAAGTTTTTTTTAAGAGCCACTTACCGACTCGGCACGGCCTGCAAAGCATCAGCCTCACACTTTCATTCTTCTACGAGGCTGCACAACTGCTCCCTCCCTGGACATCCATACTCTTCTTATTTTTGCAGATGATGCAGGAAATGTCACCAACTTTTGAACGCCCCCTTTTTTAAAGTCCATCTCACACAACCCGGAGCATAACCATGGATCCTCGGGGAAGTCTCAGATGCCGAGAACAGGAAACCCTCTCCGAACTCTCTCTCTACATATATACCCCCTCTGACTGCCATCATCTCCCCTCCACTTACAACAATCCAGGAACCCTAAAAGACCTCAAAGAAACGCGGGGGGGAGCGGGGAGCCAGAGGAGGAGCATTTACATATGTAAAGGGGGAGCTGGATATTCCCAGGAACACTTTCTCCCCCACCAGCAGCGGCTTCTCTCTCCCCACCGTCCGTCCGTCCGTCCGTCCGTCCGTCCAGGCCTCGCAGACGGAACTTGTGCGGGTCTCTCCGCTCACCTTCCCCTCGGAGACGCCCATGGCCAATGAGCCCCATTGCGGGGACGTCTCTCTAGACCCAGAGGATGGACGGTGTGCTGCCGCCGCCGCCGCCGCTGCTCCACGTCCCCCTCAAAGCCAACCGCCAGCCCCCCTTAGTCTACCCAAAGGGAAGCCCCAAAACGTGCGAGGGCCGGAGCGTGGAAGGGGAAACGGAGTTGGGAGGAGGAAGGAGCAAACGCAGAGAGAGAGAGAGAGAGAGAGAGGAGCGTCGGGAGGGTAAACAACAGCGCATCGGGGCGGGAGTGTGGGAACCCGGGTCAAGGAAGTGGGGGGCGGGGGGTTGGGGTGAGGGGGGTCAGCCAAAGGCAAAAGGTGCAGCGGGAAGGGGACCTTCTGGGTGGGAGGCTGGGAGGGTGGGAGCGCAGGGGAGTGGACCGGAGCGGGCAGGGGAGGGAGGGAGGGGGAAGGGTCCGGGGCGGGGCGAGCGGCCGCCGAGAGGCGGGATGAAGAGGGCCAGGCCGGGAGGGTCTTTACCTGCAGCTCCGCCCGCTCCACCTCCCACTGCGCTCTCTCCACCTCGAAGCGGGCCCACTCGTGCTGCAGGAAGTGCAGGATCCCCGGGAGGCTGTACTGGGCTCGGGCCGCCCCCGCCGCGGCCGCCCCGTCGCTGGACGCCTCCGCCAGAGGCCCGAGACCCTTGGCACCGCCGGCGCTCGGGTGGCTGTTGCTGAAGAAGACGCCGGGACCCGCCTGCTCGTCCATGGCAGCCGCAGAAGCCCGGCGAGCTGCCCGAGCGCCCGGCAGCGGAGGCAACGGCGGCGGCAACAGCGCCTCCTCCTCCCTCCGCCGCTCCCCGCCCACACCCCAGTCAGCAGGGAGCAGCCGCCTCGGCGCTGGGGCCGGCCGAGCCCGGGACGGGCCGGGAAATGGGTCAACTACGGCGCGCGGGCGGCGCGCGGCATGCTGGGAAACGTAGTCCGGAGGGGGGGGCGTGGCGGCGGAGGCGGCCTGTGGGGCTGCGGCGCGCGGCATGCTGGGAAACGTAGTCCGGAGGGGGGCGTGGCGGCGGCGGCGGAGGCGGCCTGTGGGGCTGCGGCGCGCGCGCGCGGCCCCGCCCCTTTCCT
>PVJN01055837.1:0-12960 GCA_004026805.1 Lasiurus borealis | reverse complement strand
GAGGCAGTAAAGCCTCAAACAGACTGAAATTATAGCAGGAAGATTAAAGTTAGGTGGGGTAGATGGGAGATCAATCAAGAGACTTGTATGCATGCATATAAGCATAACCAATGAACACAGACACTGGGGGGGTTGGGGAACGCCTGGGAGGGAGGGGGGCATGGGGAAACATGTATAAAAAATTAATAAAAAAAAAAAGTAAGAGATTTGAAAGGGATTTGAATGGCACTGTACTAAATAAACAGAGACGGTTGACCTTGGGAGGTACACTCTTAAAGTAGAATGCTTTGGGGGTCACATAGATTTGCTTCTGAATGCCAGCTAGCTGTGTGGTCCTCAGGAATAACATAAGCTATCTGAGACGTTGGGTAAAGTGAAGATACACAAAGCCACTGTCCCTCAACCAGTGCATGGAAGAGGAGATGCCAGGTGTAGCATGAGGCATTGGCCTGACCTGTGGCAGTTGTCATTACTAGGGCTCCTTGCTGGCATCTGGCAGCATCATGGTTAGCATTATTTTCATTAGTTTCTCTTTAACGTGCACATGTGCTTGGCTGGCAATTCAATTCTTCTTGAAAGACAACTAAGTTATTGTCCTAACCTCCTCCCCTCCCAGGACTGATAGTAGAGTCAGATGCATGCCTATATTTACATGTAGTTTTAAAAGGGAAATCTCTATGTGTATGTTGCCTACTTTTGCATATATTTCCCTACTCCCAAGGAGGAAAATTGCTCTGTACAGAGGAGCCCTTTTGCACGGTGTGGATTTCCTGGGAAGCTGGCATGGACAGGAGCACAGACACTGCCACTGAGCCAACAAAAATACTACCAAACACTGGAATGAAATCATGCCAATGGATGGACCCCATGAAGTCCATAAATGGTCACAAAAAGTGATTTCTGTGCCCTCCACATGTTCTGGTTACTGAGTATAACCTACAATAACCCCTTGAGCACTGATTATAATTTCATACAATTTCCATGAGAGAGCCATTAACTAAGATTGCCTTGCACCTACATGACCTGTAGGACTGACAGAATAATTTCAGGAGTTGAATTAAGAATAAAATTTGAATCCCTTCTTTAATAAACAGAGTAGCTCTAAAATTGCTAAAATGCATGTATCTCTATTTTCTTTTTGTCATGCTGTCTTTGACCTGCTACAGTGTCTTTTGTTTAATGTTATACTTGCCAAGAGAGTGCCAATTCTCACAGGTGCTCACATATCCTTCCTGTGACTCAGCAAGAGAACAGAGTGGCTCACCAGCTGTCAATTCACCCTCCTGCCAGTAGTCCCCCAGATACACCAGATCCAGTCTTCAGGGAAACCAGCTTCCTCTCCCCAGGAGCCTGCACCCCCACACAGAGAATGGGTGACTCCTGAGTGATTATGACTCTGCATTGGGAGTGGGCAAGAGGCTTGCCTCCCCTGTGCCACCCCCTGAGGTGCTCTGGTGGTGTCAACTGGAGCAGAAGCAGCTCTGTGCTGTCTGCCTGAAAAGAAATATATATATATATATATATCCCCTCCCATGCGCGCCCAGATGTCTGCTAGGATTCTAGATGCATGGAGAGGACACAGGCTTAAGTGAGAGACTAAGGAAATCTTCTGCCAGTCCTGTAAGGAAAATGTATAAACTTCACAACCTCAACTGGGAAGAGACATTTAATGATTAGTTTTTGGTTTCTGAAATGTTTTAAGGAAATAGTTATAATATCTGTACTGGAAAAACAACAACAGTTCACCACTGCAGGGTTTCCACATGTTACATGCAAATAAACCATTTAAAAAATATATATATATTATTGATTTTTTAACAGAGAGGAAGAGAAAGGGATACAGAGTTAGAAACATTGGTGAGAGAAACATAGATCAGCTGCCTCTTGCACACTTCCCTCTGGGGATGTGCCTGCAACCAAGGTACATGTCTTTGACCAGAATCAAACCTGGGACCTTTCAGTCTGCAGGCCGAAGCTCTATCCACTGAGCCAAACCTGTTAGGGCCAAATAAACCATTTTGAAGATTAATTAAATAATTAAATTTGGTAATCATGTATTTTGAACACATAAAATTTAACCATAGAATTCTCAGTGCATGACACAGTAAATGGGCATTTTCACCTCTTCTAAGAAGTGACATAAATGCATATGGAGCAACAATATCAAAAACACAAACTGTATACATACAGAGATGATGTATAGAAAAGTTGGTAGAGCAAATGGATTAGAATAAGGAGAAAATCATGTTCCGAGCTTCTTTTTCCTACATGGTTGTTGAACACTGACAATTAAAGTAACAGAGGAATAAGCATGTTTCATTTTAGGAGGGTAATCATTGAGAAAGAGGATGTAACACACTGAGGACAGGTGGTGGCAGATAAGTGCAAGTTAGAGGAAAGGATGATATAATTATCGCTCATAACCAGAGGTTACAGACAGAAAACTTTCTTTAATGAAAGAGATAATTGGGGATATTATTCAGAGTATAGCTCTAAAGTTAACCACAATAATTGTAATATAATATAGAAATGTTTAAAAAAGCTTAAAGAATGTCAAAAAAATGTTTGGGAGGTTTTGAAATGTTTCCTTGAAACTTAAAGTGTGATATTAAGGACACATTCCTCACTGCCCTGAAGCATGTGTACCCCATAGACAAGGACTTGAACTTTACTGACTCAAGGTGACTTGCTAGGATAGCCCCTTGAGTGAGTGATGTACACTCCCCAGATAATCACATATAGCCCCTCGTCTCATTTGAGATTAACACGTGTGCATTGACATCATTCATTGATAGCCACCTGAACTGTTGTGGGTATGAACAAGCTTTAAAAATAGATCCCGGCCAGCTAACAGTGCTCACCTGTTCAGACAGCCACAAAGGCATGTCCTTTTATCAGTCTGGCAAGCGATGCCTCTCCACACTCCTCTTTCTGCCAGATGACAGAACAGCTAGTACCTCCCAATGGAGACTCGACTGAGCTCTCCTGTGAGGAACACAGCCCCATGCATCTGGACCAGACCAGACCAGCTGTTGGGCTCCAGAGGACAGCACCACCAGGATCCCCATTAAGCCCGTACCCACAGCATCAGGAACTTGTGTGAGTAATAAAGTGCTATGTGATTTGCAACTGCATATATTTCATGTGGTGTAATTACTCTAGCAGTTAATTGAATTATTTTGCATATGCTTAAAATTTAAATTAAAGCTTCTGGTCTTTTCTGGTCCTTTTTGGTCCTGCTAGCATAGAGTAGCCTCTGCTAGCAACTACTTGAATGTCCCAACACCTGCACAGTTAAGTTTATCAAAAGAGATGCTTTATATAAACACCCCAGAGCATTTCCCAGGATCTACTTGGAACATAATAAAAATCTTAGCCTTCTAAAGTCTTCAAAAATGCCATGAAAATACAAACTATTTGGAGAATAATTTTATGAAGCCACAAGACACAAAATTATAACAAAAATATTTGAAGAACTAAGGAAAAATATTCTACATGTAATACAATCTACATAGAGCTGAAATCACTTAGTAAAAGAAAGAAAGCATTCAAAGATTGAACAAAGCAAACCCCTACTCTATCCTGTATATGAGACACACCTGCCTCTAACAAATAATCCAGAGAGAGAGTGGAAATGGATCAGGTGCACAGATGAACTAGATTGTGCTAGGTGGGAGATCGGCAAAATCATTGGTCAACAGACCCAAATATCAACAACACAATGATTGAAATTTCTTTTGAGAACCAAATTTTTTAAACTTAAACTTTTTCTAACATCACTTCTTCAAAATAGACTTGTCCAGGTCATGGTATTTTGTGGAAGAGCCACACTCAAGGGGCCAAAGAGCCACAAGTGGCTTGCAAACTGTGGTTTGCAGACCACTGTGCTAGGTGAAATTTGTTCAGCAAGAAACATATTTTCCAGATTTCCCTTTCCTATAGACCTGAGAGACAAAGGGTCACTCAAGTCAGACTTGTAGGCAGGCTAAACTCTCCTGGTAGGTTCTCCTGTTGAGACTGAGGACAGGCAGGTGCTCTGGGTTCCGACTGCCCTTCCTGCCCTCTGTTCCAGAACCAGCTCTTATTCACCACAGGCCTGCATAACTCTCAGGAGTCCTCATCCCACTGCCAGTGGCTGTACAAGGGCACTTGCTTCCATTCTCCATGAGTTCCAATCTACAACAGAACCATTGCAGCCACTGAACATGCTGGCTGCTCAAAAATTATGAAGGTCCCCTCTGTCTAACGCACTGGTGCTTCTGGGGCGGATTAGGGGAACACCTTCTGACTTAACCCCCTCATTCCTGCTTCTTGACCTTCACTCCTCTGGCTCCTCACACACCGGGATAGCCAAATTCCTATCACAATAAGATGTATTAAAAAAAAAAAAAGATGAAAAGATACACAGAAACATTTCATGATAAATAAAATGGACCCTTCCAAAAAGATAACCTAAACAATACAATTTTAAGAGTTGGCGTTATCAACCTATTTTAACCTCTGTAGCCTGGTAACCAGTAATAGAGGATCCCCAGAGCATTCTAAACAAATGGCCACTCGGGAAGTATGACTATTTTCAAAGATAGAAGTGACACAGACAATATTATCTGATCCACAAGGGGCAAATCTGGAATCAATAAAAGCCAGAAATCAACTGACTACCAACAGCAGCAGCAAAAGCCACCAATATCATGTTAAAACAAAGTGCTGGGTTAAAGAGTAAATGATAATTACTAAAAAATAAAATAAAATATCGAGCAAGTGACAACAATGAACATAAAATATTAAAATTTACAGGATCCAGATAAAATAAGCTGATAAAAATGCTAGTTAATTAAAACAAGCTACCATTTATAATTAATTACATTTTAATAGATCGGAAAAATTAATAAAACAATTTTCCTGAGAATGTTGGAAAGAAACCACTCATTTAATTACCGATTGGACAATATATTGGAAGGAATTCTCTAGTGGATAATTTGTCCCTATCTCTAAAAATAACAAGTGTTCATAGGTTTTGACTCAGTAACCCCACTTTTAGTAATTTCTTACACATCTACTTAAACATGCAGACTGTTCAATGTACAAAGTTATTTACAGAACCATTGCGTTTAATGGCACTGGTTGCTAGCTACAATCTAAATGTCCAATAGTGGAAATGGGTTAAAAAAATCATGATATATCTACACTTAGTAATAACATGAATCTTCAGAAAGAATTAGAGAGTTCTTTATGTTGATCTGAAGGTATCATGAAAATATGTCAAATGAAAAAAGCAAGAAGCAGAAGAGTTCATCTTGCTTGCAAATATGTGTGTATTAAAAGGGGAGGGAATGCTGAATCCGGTTTGGCTCAGTGGCTAGAGCATTGGCTTGCAGACTGAAAGGTCCCAGGTTTGATTTCGGTCAAGGGCATGTACATTGGTTGCTGGCGCATCCCCAGTAGGGGGCGCGCAGGAGGCAGCTGATCAGTGATCTCTCTCATCGATGTTTCTTTCTATCCCTCTCCCTTCCTCTCTGAGAAAAATCAATAAAATATATTTTTTAAAAAGGGGGGAGGAAATATCTACATATGCTTGTATACCGTATAATATCTCTGATGATCCATGATCCATAGTAGTGTAAACATGCATTGTTCCAAGCAAGGGTGCCTGGTTTTCTGGGGGGGGGGGGATGTCAGAAGACGATTACCTGCACATTTTTATGTACATTTCTAACTGTACATGGCGATTGAATTAATTTTTCAAAGCTAAATAAATACAAGGACAACAGAACCCTTACTCCCAACAAGCAAAGCTACCTATGTATGACAAGCAACTAACTATGCTTCTTTAATTGAGAAAGGAATGGACTAGAATTTACTTCTGGGGAAGCTGTGTATAATTCCAAAAGCCCCTCTTACTTAAACCAACTATCAGAACTGATCCTTAGAGTGTATGCTGCCCATGGTACGGGGGATGGGGAGAATAAAGCAAAGGCATACAATGTACTGCTGCAGGTTGCCATAGATGGGACTGTACCGTAGTATATCATGTGCATGCATGCATACAGATCATCTCCTAAAACTACAAGCCACTATTAATTTTGTACATTTATACACACAGGAATATGTACACAATATTCCTCTGTCACATCAGTCCTTCTTCTATCAAGCATGATGCCTACATATTATGTATCTTCTGTGGTGCTTCTGACCAGTAGTCGCCTGGGCAACCTCAGCATTCAGACTCAGCATCCACCAGCTGCCCTGTGAGTCCTCTCCTTCAATTATACAGAAATGCCCACTACTCAGCACACACACACACTGCTTCTACAAACCCACGACTTCCCTTCCTATTGCCCAAGCATTTCCTCTCACCTTGCCTAGTGCCACCTGCTGCCAACCCTCCTGCCACATGAGCTCCCCAGATTTCTGCAGCTGGTAACTCACCTACTCCTTAAAAACTCTCAAACCTCATTTCTCTGCCCAGTTTAAAATCTCTTCAAGTGGAGAATAAATTTTCATTATAATATTTTAATATTTTTCATAGTAAAGAATGGATTTCCCAATACAAAGTGGTATTTTTCCCCTTCTCGATTCTTCTTTAACTTATTTATGTTTAAAATAGCTTTATTGAGGTATAGGTGAAACAAAAAGACCTGTATCTATTTAAAGTATGCAATTTGATGAGCTTGAATCTATGCAATTAAAAAAGTAGAGAATAAAGAAGCAAATGAGTATATGCATATATTTTCTTTCATCTAAGGTTGATGATAATGAAGGTAAGTTATAGTTATTTTTAAAACAAGTTGTAATACACATATCCCTATATTTTTTACTTTTAACTTGAAAGTGTAGCTAATCCAGGCATTTACTGTGCTTTAAAAAAAAATTAACACAAGCCTTTGCCACTGTATCCACATAAGGTGTCTCAACTTCAGACAATAATATTTATAACATCTAATTTGGGCATTAATTTACACTTGTGGGTCAGTTGTATGGTGGACACTCAGGTTACTGTTGACCAAGCCTGGAGTCTATGAGAGGGGTCAGACAAATCCTCAGTGACAACTGAGCATGAGCAATTCTATATAGTAAGTGAGGGATTAAAACAGCATAGAAATACCTCCTCTTCTCCTGTGAAAGAACAAAATCAAGGTGATACTTTTCTCATCCCCATTCCCCATGTGTAGCTCTGCTAGATAACAAAAAATTATGCCATATATGTGGCTGGGCAATGTTATTTACCACAGTAACTGGGAAAACTGAGATAATTCACAGATGAAATTTTGGGATAACAAGTGACAAATTTTATTCAATTCAAGCATGTTCAATTTGGGAGCTAGTGAGATGACTCAAATGCAAGTACCTGTGGACAGTGTAAGAAAGAGGGACCAGGCCATTCATAAGGACAAGGAGGTTGAAACAATTGCAATATGTGAGCCACTCCTTCTTCCCAAGAAAATTATAATTCTGCCATGAAATGGGGCCCAGGTCCAAGCACCTACATATATCAAAATTTAGAAAATCTTTGATTGCCAAAAGTAACTTACAACTATGATGGCTAGAAAGTAAACAAAAGTTTTAAGTATCATAGAACCAAATGGGTAATTAAGTAATACTAATAATACCGATTCTCATTCAGATTACAATCATTTATGCCAATAATTATAGTATATTTCTTACAATATAACATTTTTTATTTAAAAATTTTAAAGAATAAAAGTTAACAAGGTTAGGACATTAATCTCAGAGGTTAGTATTAGTTTAAATCTATCTCACTAAAAAGGCCTCAGAAAGTTAAGTACAATTAGGATTTAAATATGCTCATGAACTTGATAATGTGGTGATCATTAGCTAATCTGACCAAACCAAGCAAAACAACTAAACGAACAAAAAACATTTAATAAAATGGATGTTATTGAGACAGAGTGGTTATATCAAACTGGTGAGAAGGGTGGGCTATGTAGTACTTCTCAGAAAAGAAAAAGAACCACCAATCTACTCACAAAATCTACGTATGAATTGACAAGTGTTCCCTTGTTGAGCAGTGACTGGAAATTCAAAATATAGAGTCAAAAATCCTCTCAGGGACATATATTGACATTAATGTACAAACTATATTGTGCCAATAATTTGCTTCAAAATAATGTGGGAGACCTAATGTTACTGTAGTAGATGAAACATGAATTGATAATTCATGAAGGTGAGAGACAATTACATGTGATTCATTATATTTTTTTTCTTAAAATAATAGAAAAAGGAATGGAGATTGTAAATTTTAAACACCTAGTCCAGATATTGGGATGCACAAGAATTTTTAGAAATAAGGTAAAACACATAAAATACTGGCATAGTTCCAAAGATCAAAGCTCAGAGAGTGCCACTTCCTCCCTATTCTTTGATTCCTTGCTGTTCTCACCTGTCCCCTGCAGGTAATGGTGGTTATTTTATATTTATTGTTATGAGTAACTATAGTTTAATTGAGATATAACGGATAAATAGGACTGTATAAAATTATAGTGAACAGCAGAATGACTGGCATACATACATTGTAAACTGATTACCACAAGTTATGCTGAGTAAAATAAGTCAGGTAGAGAAAGACAAGCACTGTATGTTCTCACTTATATGTGGGATCTAAAAAAAATCATCTTATTTATTAAATATATTTTAATAATCTAGAATAATATATAATAATAAAAGCATAATATGCTAATTAGATCAGATGTCTTTCTGGATGACCTTCTGGATGAAGCTAGGGCTGTTAGGGACAAGGCAAGCTACTGTGGCTGCAAGGGCCACATCCCTGAACTGATTTCATGCATCAGGCCTATACTCTATACTAATAAAATAATAATATGCTAATTATACCCTGAGACATCGGGGCATTCTTCTGGACAAAGCCATGGTGGCAGGGCCAAGGCAGAGGTGGTTAGGGGTGATCAGGCCAGGAGGGGAGGTCAGTTGGGGGTGATCAGGCCAGTAGGGCAATTGGGGGTAAGCAGGCCAGCAGGGGAGCAGTTGAGGGCAATCAAACCAGCAAGGGGTGGCAGTTGGGGTGGGCAGGCTGGCAGGGGGCACAGTTGAGGATGAGCCAGCTAGCAAGGGGGGTTAGTTTGGTGTGAACAGGCTGGCCAGGAGGGGACAGTTGAGGGTGAGCAGGCCAGCAGGGGAGCGAGTTGGGGACAAAAAGGCTGGCAGAGCGGGGAGTGAGTGATCAGGCCAGCAAGCCATGGCATTTGGGGGTGAGAAGACCAGTGAGGGGGATGGAGCTTAAATCAGCAGTTGGACATCCCCTAAGGAGTCCCAGATTGTGAGAGGGTGCAGTATTATATAAAATGGTTAAACTGTGTTTACATTGTATATACATATTTAAGATGATAGACAATTGGAAATGTTTTTTTTAATATATTTTATTGATTTTTTTACAGAGAGGAAGGGAGAGAGATAGAAAGTCAGAAACATCGAAGAGAGAGAGACATCAATCAGCCACCTCCTGCATGCCCCACAGTGGAGATGTGCCCACAAGCAAGGTACATGCCCCCGACCAGAATCGAACTTGGGACCTTTCAGTCTACAAGCCAAAGCTTTATCCACTGATCCAAACCGGTCTCGGCTGGTAATGTTTATATGTCAGAAAACAAAAGCCAGAAATATTAAGAACTAACTTTTATTATGTACTTTGAATGTACGTGGCACTGTCTTAAGTGCTTTATCTGATTTATCTCATTTATCATTATAACAGCCTTAGAAAATAGGTAATACTTCTAATCTAAATGCAAGATAATTAGCCAAGCTTAGAGGAGTTAAGTGACTTTCCTAGGCTAGATTTCCTCAGGGGATAGAAGGCAGTTGCCAGGGCACAGATGAAGAGATCAGCTTTCAGCAGAGGCTCTTGGGAGTAAGAGAGGAGCTTGGTTCCCACTGAGTTTATGTAATGAGACCAGAGAGAAAGACGAATGGCTTATAGCAAGTGATAAAAAATGTTAGCTATGATTATATTTATTATGAGCTACATTGTCATTGGACTCATTCCAGAGCCTCTTATCTTTCTAAACCTATGATCGAAGTTTGGCAATTTCTATGCGTCCTGCCCCTTTCTTGTTAAATCATGGATGATAAGGAAATGTTAGGGTGTTTCAAAAACTGCTTTCTTACTCTGTTTTTTAGCTCGATTGATTCTTATGAATCTTTTCTCTCAGTACCAAAACTTCAACTATGATTTCATTTTGGGGGAGAAAGTCAGTGTATAGACCTGGGGCCCACTCCCCACTCTGAAAATTGCCAGATTTAAATATTTCCTCAATCTAACATTACTTGTTATATTCATTGTTTGTTATAAGCAATTTTGAATATATTACTTTATGTCACTGTCTTAATCTATAAAGCAGGCTTTGTATTGGTCAAGCTCATGAGATTAGAGAATAGAGTTGAATTCAAAGTGCCAAACTAGAATCTAATAATCCAATACTCTTTTGACATGTGTTAGATGCTAGGACACAAATCTGGATATAACATACTTTGCTTCAAAGTATGGGGTGAGTTATGGATATACAAACTAAGGAGGTCAGTCATTATAGTAAGTAAATATCCAGATATATGTAAGTACTTGGCACTTGAGAGACCAGAGGACAGATATACCATCAAAGCTGTGTGCTGAGAGGACATTTCCTGGATTATTAAATAGTTGAATTGAGGCTGAAAGGATTCTTTCAGCCTGGAGAACTTGAAGGATACTCTAGACCAGTGGTCCCAAACCTTTCAGACCTCATGGACCTCCTATGGTCTGCAGACCACCAGTCAGAGACCACTGCTCCAAAGGTTTCCTAGAAGACAAGCATGAGCAAATCCTTAGACTTGAGAGTATAGGGGTGAAAGAGAGCCCTGCTATTATCAGAACTTACAGTGTGAGGAGGGACATGATGGGAGACATTCAGAGCATCTCTAAACTGGGAAGGTCCTTTACTTCTGTATCAAGTAGCTGAGGCTTTCTTCATAGGCTAGAGTCCTGATGCACAAATTCTTGCACTAATGGGGTTCCTCAGCCTGGCCTGCAGAAAAGGGATTAAAACCAGCTCTCTGAAATCCCCAGAGGGGGTTCCAGATTGCAAGAGGGCACAGGTCAGACCAAGGGACCCTACCAGGTCTGAGAAGGGATGAGAGAGGATGAAAAACCAAGGAGAGATTGTGGGAGGGCTGCAGGGCATGTCTGGGCCATGTGGCTCAGTTCCGATGGCTGAACTGCAGCAGTCAGCTCACTTGGGTGTTGGAGCATCTTCCCTCTAATGGTCAGTGCATATCATAGCAACTGGTTGACTGGTCAACCATCTGCTCCATGGTGGTCAGTGCATGTCAGAGAGGAAGGCTGAACAGCCTTAGCATATCATTAGCATGTTACTCATTGATTGGTTGAATGGCTACATGGATAACCAGACACTTAGCATATTGACTTTTATTATCAACTAGAGGCCTGGTGTATAAAATTCATGCACAGGGGAAGGGGGTGTCCCTCAGCCAGGTTGCATCCTCTCCAATCTTAGACCCCTCAAGGGATGTCCTCCCAGTGGGATTGGGCCTAAACGGGCAGTTGAATATCCCTCTCAAAATCTAGAACTGCTAGCTCCCAACTGCTTGCCTGCCTGCCTTCCTGATTGCCCCTAACTTATTCTGCCTGTTTGCCTGATCACCCCTTAACTACTCCCCTGCCAGTCTGATTAATGCCTAACTGCTCCCCTGCCAGCCTGTTTGTACCTAACTGCCCTCCCTTGCAGGCCTGCCCATCTTGGTTGGGTTGATTTGCATACTTTCTCCTGATTGGCTGGTGGGTGTGGCTTGTGGCTGTGAATTGTGGGTAAAGCAGAGTGCTGGTTAATTTGCATATTACTCTTTTATTAGGTAGGACTAGAGGCCTGGTACACAAAATTTATACATGGGTGGTTCCCTCAGCTCAGTCTGCACCCTCTTTAATCCGAGACCCCTAGGGGGATGTCCAATGGCCTCTCACAATCCAGGACTGCTGACTCCTAACTTCTCACCTACCTGCCTACCTGATCACCCCTAAACATCTCTGCCTGCCTAATTGCCCCTAACCACCTCTGCCTGCCTGCCTGATTGCCCCAAACCTGGGACCCAGGATTTCCTTCTCTGGCCAGTCACAGGCACCTGGATCCCAGGCTTCCCTCACTCTGGCTAGCCCCAGACACCTAGGACTCAGGCCATCTTCACCCAAGCCAGCCACAGCCACAGGAGACTGAACAGATGGCTTTGCCCTGGCCGCAGGCTCTGGAACCTGGGATCATGGAGTGGGTGGCTTGACCCTCTCCTGGGCCACAGCCTGGCTGGTTCCCATTTCTCTTTCCCCAGCGTTGAGTGTCTGAGCCATTATGGTGTGACACTGTGAGGGCGTGATAATAGGATAACAATGAGAGCATAGTATGCTAATTAGACTGGACAGCCAAATGATCTTCTAGACATCCTTCGAGATGAAGTTGGGGCTGGGAGGGCAGAGCACATTGCATGAATTTTGTGCATCAGGCTTCTGGAATAGGATTATAGGGAGATTCATTGAAAGCTATAAAAAGTAGTCTATCAATGAAAGATGGGGACAATTGATGCAGAGTGTCCTCAGACTGATATCTAATGCTGCTGAACATAACTGTGATTCTTTTGTAAGTGTGAAATGGCTGTAGAAGAAGTCCCAACATTTTATACCTTTGGGAATAAAGTCAATTTGTGTAGGGTTCTAAGCCATTCTTCAAAACAGTTTATTTTTTCCAACTTTAACATATCTTAGGCTCATATATTAGTATGTAGCACAGACTCTGGGGTAGAATTGTCTTGGTATATATCTCAAATTGAACACTTACCAATTTTGTCTCCAAACAAGTATTTACTTGTGTACCACTTATCCCATCTGTAGAATGGGGATAAAAAAAAAGTATACTACCTCTTAGGTTTCCTTTGAAAATTAAATGATTC